>PVKH010027280.1:0-13042 GCA_004027955.1 Chaetophractus vellerosus | reverse complement strand
TAGCTCTTGTCTTGGTTGCTTTCTTCAGAGATCTTTGTATCTTCTTGGAGTCAGTGTGAGGAAAGGATCAGTGATGTATCAAAATTATATGTTTCATAGAGTCCTTAAAGAGCCAAAAATGAGGCTGAGTCAAGGAAAAAGATAAACCTAACAATTAAAGCCAAAGCGGTTAACAGAGGGGCAGAGAGGGAGCGACATATGTTGAAAACAACAAAAAACTACGTGCAGAAAAATCAATACTATTTCCTACTTTCTATGCAAAATACTTATGTTGGCGAGAGATTCATGTTAAATGTCTGTTTCACATTCATTCACAGCAGAAGCTCTTTGTCATTTTGGCAATAGCATGTATCTGTGCAAGGTGCTTTTTCAGGGATCATCTGCATTTCCAAATCTGAACCTTGCTTTTATCCTAATCTCCAAATGAACTCCCCTGAGCTAAAACTCTGTATACATTTATATGAATCAATAACATATATAATTCATACTAAAATTAATGCATTTATTGTACATAATTTTTGAAGTCTCTTGTCCAATTACTTTAAATTCAAATTTTCACTGATACTTCCTTCTGTTTATTAGGATTTCAGTTAGGGACTTGATGACTAAGAGAAGCTTCAAGATATGTTGTATATGACTACCACACATTTAAAATTCAGTTAAGAATGTTAATTATAAATGCAAAGTCATTTTGGGAAAATATTGCCACTGATTTTTTTTTTCTAGGAAGGGTACTATAGTAAAAATCATTGCCTATTTCCCCTTTCAGTTGACTTAATGGCCTTGGCAGAGGGGGAGAGCTATAAAACCAACAATGCATCTTCTCCACATGTATTAGCAATAGTAACCCTAATAACAATAGCTACCCTTTCTTGAATTGTATTTAGGTACCGGCAATGTTTTAAGGGTAACATGTAATTCTCATTATTTCGTAAGAAGGTATTCTGAGGTTGTAAGAGAAGCCTGGATTGTTGTTTGTTTTTTGTTTTTGTTTTTGTTTTTTTTTCTCATTTAGCACCTCTGTAATTGTATTTTATATTTGATGGTGTTTATTTATCTGGCTTTTTTTTTCTTCTTTCTTATTGATACGTAAAATAATGTTGGATCTCATATGCAATGACATCTTAAGTTTGATGAAATAGAGTTTGACTAGCCCCATTTAACAGAAAATCAGGCCCAGATATGTGAGGAATCTTGAAGAGGATAAAGTTAAAGGGTTGGAGTCAGGATTTAAGTCTTGGTGGTCCCAGTTCAAAGCCCATGCTCTTACCCACTACACTAAACTCTTCCAATGACTAGCGTTCACTGTGGGCTTCTCTGAACCGGTCAGTATATGTGGATTATTTCATCCGGTCACTGCAATCACATGTGGTAGCTACTGTTAGTACTTCTGTTTTACAAGTGAGGATTTAGGTGGAATAGTGTGATGTGCTTTTTCCTTCAATCATCCTTAATCTAAGTGTTGTTTACAGATTTCCTTAGACTATGGGACAGGGTATCCCAGGATACTGTGAGTCTCTCACCTAAACTGAGAAACTAATTTTGGCAATACAGTCACCAAGGCACAGCCAAAAAAATTTAGGACACGAAGCTCAAATAGTCTGCCTGCTTGCTTATCTGCTCTAATTCTTTCTACTTTTATTCCTAGGCTATCCAAAAAGACAGTTGTGAATCCAATCATAATATCACATGTAAAGTTGGATATCCTTTCCTGAGAAGAGGAGAAATGGTGAGCAGATTAAACAAAATACATGTGGCAATATGGATATGAAAAATTATATGCCCAAAGCTGAATATATAAATCTTTCCAATGGTAGTTTAGGGTGATGTAAATGAAAAAGGTTGAGTTCAAAATTTTGACAGCTTGTGATTAAATGCCAATAACTTCATGAATCAAACTTAAATACCAAAATCAAAATGAAAAATTTATCCTGGAAAGTTTATATGATAAGATGGAGCTGGGAAATTTTAGTATTAGACTCTCCTATGTAGTATGCTTTTCTGGACTGTAGGAAAAAGAAATCTACTCTTTCAAACAGATTGATTCAGGAATTGGCACAGAAGCGCTCCTTTCATTTTTCTCTCTCTGTTTTTATTGACAACTTCATTGAGTTAGAATTCACACACCATAAAATTTACCCATTTAAAGTGTACAATGCAGTAGTTCTCAGAATAGTCATAGAATTGTATAACCACCACAATCCATTTTTGTTCTAGTCAGGGTTCTCTCGGGAAACAGAATCAACACAAGATATCGGTTAAAAATATAAGATTTTGTAAGAGCCTCTCACATGACCGTGGGGATACACAAGTCCAGGTTCCGCCGGCAGGCTGCAAGCCAGGGGCTCCGATGAAAGACTGATGAAGGGTCCTCGATGAGCTCCTGGCAGAAGTTCGCTGTCAAACGACGAGCTGGGAAATTCTCTCTGAATGTTGAAATCAGTTCCCTTTTATGGCAGTCAACTCAATGGATAAAAGCGTCATCCATTCTTGATCCAATCTTGCTGATTGATGCAGATGCAATCAGCCTTCCATGCAGTAACTCAATTAGCCCAGTGCTTGCTGGACCCAACAGCTGGGCACAATTACCTGGCCGAGTTGACACATTGGCCTTACTATCACAATTTTGGAACATTTTTATCACCCAAAAAGAAACCTCATACCATTAGCAGTCAGTCCCCATTTCTCCCCAGCCCTAGAAACCACTAATCTATCTTCTGTCTTTATGGATTTGCCTGTTCTGGACATCTCATATAAATGGAATCTTATAATATGTGGAATTTTGTGACTGGTTTCTTTTACTTAGCATAACGTTTTCAAGGTTTATCTATGTTGCAACATCTATCAGTACTTCATTGCCAGAGAGTATTGCATTGCTTAGACATACCACATTTTGTTTCTCCATTCACCAGTTGGTTTGTTTCCACTTTTGGACTACTATGAATAATACTCCTATGAATATGTGAACTTTGTGTACAAGCTTTGGTTTGGACATATGTTTTCAATTCTCTTGGGTAGAAACCTAGGCATGGAACTGCTGGCTCATATTCTAACTTTATGTGCATTGTTTTGGGGAACTGCCACATTGTTTTCCCAACTGGCTGTACCATTTTACATTCCCACCAATGTAGGAGGATTCCAATTTATCCATATTGTTATTCTTTCTCTCTTTGATTATAAGCCATCCTAGTTGGTACAAAATGGTATTTCATTGTGGTTTTGATTTGCATTTTCCTAAGGGCTAATGATGTTGAACATCTTTTCATGTGCCTATTGGCCAATATCTTCTTTGGGGAAATGTCTATTCAGATCCTTTGCCCATTATGGAATTGAGTTATTTGACTTTTCTGTTACTGAGTTATAACAGTTCTTTATATTGTCTAGATTCAGATTCCTTATCAGACATATGATTTGCAAATATTCTCTCCCATTCTGTGGGTTGTCTTTTCACTTTTTGATGGTGTTTTTTGAAGAACTACATCCTTAAAATTTTGATAAATTCCAACTTATCTGTTTTTTGTCACTTATGCTTTTGTGTCATATCTAAAACATCTTTTCCTAACCCAAGGTCATGAAAATGTTCTCTTGTGTTTTTTTCTAAATTTTATAGTATTAGTTCCTATAATCCATTTGTTTTTTTAATATATTTTTTATTTTTAAAAGATATTTAGATTACATAAATGTTATATAAAAAATATAGGGGATTCCCATACCTATAATCCGTTTTGATGTACTTTTTAGATATGGTATAAGGAAATGATCCAACCTCATTCTTTATGTGTGGATATCCATTGCCCCCGCCACCCAATGCAGGTGTTTACATCTGTGGTCAGACAAGGCTCTGCCTTCCTGTTTCAATCTCATACTATAAACAAGTATACTTTTTGCAGTATTTTAGTGCCACTTTTTTAAAAAACATTTTTGAGAATCTTGTTAGTGATTTTGCTCTCTAAAAGGGTCCCTAACCTTAATGCTGAAGTGCTGTCTAGAGTTCCTAAATGCAAGAAGGCCATGATATGCCTTATGGAGAAAATATATGTGTTAGATAAATTTTGTTCAGACTTAATTTGCACTGTTGTTGGCTGTGAGTTTGAAGTTAATGAATCCACAGTGTGTAATAAATAAGGTGTCTTTAAACAGAAACACACAAATAAAGTTGTTTATCAGCTGATGAAATTGTTATGATCAGAAGCTCATAAGATCCTAACCTGTATTTCCCCTAGGTGTGTAATGGGTTATTATTCATTAATTCAGTGTTCATGGTGACTTTATAGGCCATAACTACTGCGAATAACAAGAATCAACTGTGCTATATTCTTTTTTATGCTTTTGTAAATGGAATGCCTTCTTAAATTTATTTTCAGATTGTTCATTGTTGCAAAGTACATAAAAATGCAATTGCATTTTATATTCAAACCTGTTGAACTCATTTATTAATTTTAATAGTTTTTAGTGGAGTCCTTAGAATATTCTGTATACGGGATCCTGTCATCAGCAATAGAAGCATCCTTTCTAATCTGGATGCCTTTTATTTCCCTTTCTTATCTTATTTCCTTGGCTAAGAACCTCTAATACAAAGTTGAAAAGAAGTGAGCAAAGCCCTTCCATTTCTTTTTTTTTTTAAAGATAATATTGGTTTCCATTAAAGCAAAGCATATTATCTTACTTCATGATAAAAATGAATTTGCATACATTTTCATTGAAGGTTGCTTTTCAGTATGAGAATTAAGAGGGGTGATGGTTAGTATAAACAATTTTTATTAATATCATTTGGAAGAAGTGTTTAAATTCCATATTATTATGCAAATATCATTGCTATATATATTTAAAAACATATGCACATCAAATCTTATTCTACTATATCTATTTTGACATCTGATGAGATTTTGTTTGATAAAATTATAGTTTTTAACTTCCCAATTGGAGTTTAGATAATATCATTTATGTAAATTAAATCTTTTATCAAAGTAAATGTTTCCTTTATCATGTTGCTAAAGATATGTATTTTTATTTCATAGGTAACTTTCAAAATCTTATTTCAGTTTAATACATCTTATCTCATGGAAAACGTGACCATTCATTTAAGTGCAACAAGGTTGGTTTATATGTATGTATGAGTAGATTGTGTATGTGTGTGTATGTATCTATATATATATATGTAGATGTATATATGTAATTTATTTCATGAATTTACAGTATTTTGCTTTGTATACTCATTGGCAGTTTCTTACAGCTTGTACGGGACCACTAGAAATGGAAAGCAGTGAACCTCTTTGCTTCACAGAAACACCTTTATGTGTAATTAGCAAAATAAAGACATTTTCATTTAATAGAAATAATACACCTAAATGGATTAAATCAATGGCTGTAAGAGCTATAGAACATAGTGTAATCACACATTCATTATATCTGCCAAAATTTATTTAGAATTTCATGGGCCCTGCTAATCTAAAAACTTTTGGGGGAGTTTCTTTTCTTTATAGTAATTAACTTTATTTTTAGAGAAGCTTTATATTTACAGAAAAACTTATTAAACTATAAAAGGGAATCATGAAACTTTATGTCCATATGATGATTTAGTAAACTTTATCAAGGAGATTATAATTGAGCAGCACCTTAAAGGATCTATAGCATTTCATAACTGGAGAGGTTAGTAGATAAGGCAGGAGTGAGCATTAAAGACAAAATACACAGCATGAGAAAAAATTCAAAAGTAGACCAGTAGAGGATCCTTTGGGGGAATATTGGGTAATCCATTTAACTCAAATATACAAAATACTAAAGGAGTAATGGGAGGTAAGCAGGGAGTGTACACCCTATCATATTATGGAGGATATTGAATGTCAGCATGAGGCATTGTTCCTTAATTAAACATGCCATGAGGAACCAGGAAAGTCTTTGAGAGGTGAAGTCATATGTACAGAACTGATTTAGGCAGATTAATTTGGCTGCAGTGTGGAATGGGTGGGAAAGAAGGGGACTATTCGTATCAGCCATGCCAATAACTATAACCCAAGGCAAGATGCTGCTTTCGCTGTCTTGCTGCTCGTACCAAGCCACTTTAGACACTTGGGAACAAGCAGAGCCATTAAAATGCATTCACCGTCCATCCTGATAGACAGTGTGCTAGGCACTTGGTCACTTGGCTGGGGACACAAACAGATTAGATGTCCTGCTGTTTGGCCCCCGAGCCAGTGTTCACCACCATTATATCATTCTGTAAATGCTTTTTAAATCCAGGGCAGTATGAGATATGTGTGTGTGTATTCACTGTATAATTGAAATGGTCTAAATCCGGGGAATAAATAAGTGCTTAGCAAATAACATGAACATCAAGGACTTAGTATGGAAAGACTATTGAATGAGAAGACAAAAGATTTTAGATTCACTCTTAGCTGTGACCCTAATCTAATCTCTCTTTCACGTTTCTCATCTGTAATAATTAAATAACAGTCACCTGGGGTGATTTGTGTTAAAATCACAAATTTCTAAGCCCCAACTTAGACCTACGAAATCCACATTTCTAGGAGGGAGGCCCAACAATTTGTGTTTTTTAACAGTTGGCCCAGGGACTCTTATCCTTAATATTGCAGAAATTTGAAAACCACTGGACTGTGGCACTCAACTCTAACTGCATATCAGACTCAACTTGGAAACTTTAAACAATACTCATCTCTGACCTCTTTCTGCTCCCCACCATGATTTAACAATCAGAAATTCTACTCTTTTGTGCTTTTATTTAGTTTTCAAGGAAGGCTTCTTGTTCCAATTCTTAGAAATATCTCTAAATAGTCAATAGTTTCATGATTTGTCATGCATGTGTTGGTTATTTTCTAGTGACAGCGAAGAACCTCCTGAAGCTCTTTCTGATAATGAAGTAAATATTTCTATCCCAGTAAAATATGAAGTTGGACTACAGTTTTACAGGTAGGAGGGTACAGCATTTTTAGGTGGCTGCCTTTCTGCTAACCCACTGGTTCTAAGTGTGGTCCCTGGCAGACAGCCTCTGCATCATCCAGGAACTTGTTAGAGAGGCAAATTCTCAGGCTTCACCCCAGAACTACTAAATCAGAAACTCTGGGGTTGGGGCCCAGAAGTCAGCATTAAGCCCTCTAGGTGATTCTCATGCACCCTAAAGTTTGAGAACCATTGTCCTAAATAATCCAAAATGTGAGGTGCTAGTGAATTAGCAGGTGAGTCTTACCTCCTAAATGTAAGCTGAGGACACAGAAATCTTTCACAAGAGGATTAGGATTAGGGTTAGTGAGGTCACCAGCATATTTCTTGGCCATTATTCTCATCATATGGGATCTGATCAGTCTGCCCATTCTGAACACAGACGATTAAATCATTTCTCATTGAAAGAGCTATATTTGTTCTTTAGCTAATCATAAACCATCCTTTCTCCTGCAAACTATGTATCAGTTCAGTCAATCATGTTGGCAAACTTTCCCTCTATAAATTCTCTTGCTTAAGCAGGACTCCAAGCTTTGACTAAATAAATATGTATAAGATGTGTAAAAAGTATAAGAATCAGTGGCAAGTTCAATTCAGTGTAAAAGTCTTACTAATTTATTGTCTATGGCACTCACTTTTTACCAATGAGAGACCACAAAAATGAAATGATTAAAGAATAGGCACATAGATTTTGCTTGTATATCTTAGTTTTTAAATTCTATTGACTGCTTCCTATTTTGTTATATCCATTATCCTTGGTACACTGAAATTTCCATTTACTAAATATAAAATTTTGGTAAGGTTTTCTAAAAAATTTTGTCTTCTCTTGACTGACGTGCTGCTTGAAATTTATTTATATTATATTTAATTCAAGCACGTTCATCCAAAGAACATGACGAAGCTGTATGGAGAAGATTAAAATTTTCTTCTTAAAATTTAGCAGTAATAAATATAGGACTTTATAAACTGTGAAAATGGGAAAAAAATTAATCAATTTAAAAGTCAATACCATTGAAAATACCAAGTTTTTGAAAGTTAATTCATGGAAACTTTTCACTTGGTAATAATACATCATTAATTATTGAACTAAATCATATAACCCTTCTCATTAAAGATTTTATGTTTAGGTTTCAGGGTAGAAGAATATCCCCAATTTGAAATCTTTATAAGTAATTTTTGTGGAATTACATGGTGTGGAGAAAGAAAAAAGACAATGTGGTTAAATAAAAGTTAAACGTTACTGTGTTTTATTTTTCTTTTATTAATTCCTTTTAAGCTCTGCAAGTGAATATCATATTTTGATTGCGGCCAATGAGACAGTTCCTGAAGTTATTAATTCTACCGAGGATTTTGGAAATGAAATTAACATATTCTACTTGGTAAGAGTTCCTCTATATTAATATTCTAAAAGAATTACTTGTAAATTTATAAATTAGATAACAGTATTAATAGACATGTAGAAATACATCGTTTCAACATTTAATCTGTATTCCAGCCTATTTTTCTTTATAATTTCATTAGTTCAAAATAACTTTATTTAAATTGTTGATGATTATACCTTGAAGAAATTATCAAGACCTAATTCTCTAACTTCCTCATAAGTACAATTAATTAAAATGACTTCTTAGAAAAATGAGCTGTGGGACCAAATAGACACTATCTACAAACCTGTAGATTTGATTTGCATTACTTTTTCAGTAATACTCATTAAAGCACTTTTTAAAAATTATGAATATTTCTGAAATTGATCATTCCAAAATTTTCCTGAAAATATGTTGCTTTACTGAACATTAATAAATATATATCCCATTATGCTTATTTATACCTTTCATATGTATTATACTGTAACTTAGTATTGCTACTACTAACTCCTTAGGTAATATTTTCTAAAACAATATTTATTTTTCCTGTTGTATCATTCATAGCAAACCTTTCCTAACCGCAATAGAAAGCAATCCTAACTGCAATAGAAAACAGACCTTCATTTTAAGTAATGCCTGCTTATATACGCAAGCTCAGGTTAAGTTACTATCACTAGAGAAAGAGAGCCCAGTTCAAATGATGGATTTAAATATGTATTGAAAAGTATGAAGAAAGGCAACGTAATTGTAGGTGAAGATGGTTCCAGTCTCTTTGGGAGTTGCCAACAACAAAAATAGGAAATTCTCTTATGAAGTGGTAATAAATATATACTCTTAAGATACATATCATTGTTTTAAATTATGTTAAATTTCTGAAATTCCTGTGAAAAGTTATACCCTGAAAATTTGCATGAATGCCATTATTCTACTAGATTCTGGGACAAATTTTTGGAATTCAAAGCTACCAGGTTTCTCTAGCCTCATTTGCTTTCTCAGTAAGAGAATTCAGCATGCAAATAAAAAAGGAAGGAAGGGAGGAAGGGAGAGAGGGAGGGAGGGGCAAAGGAGGGAGGTAAAGAGGGAGAAAGGAAGAAAGGACTTTGAATCTTGTAGATCTTCATATATTTTCACTTATTATTGTCCAAACTTGAAACAGGTATCCTCAAACTATTTTAAATAATGCTGATATAAATATCTATATCCCTTACCTTAAGTCTTGGTGTGCATCTCTGATAATACTGGGATAAATTCTAGAATAGGAGTAATGGAATAAAATTATGAATGCTTTTAAGGTGAGACCCAGTAACTTTGCCTCTAGGAGTTTACCCTAGAAAATTATTGATGATACAAAGACTAATGCTCAAGGATGTTCTTTAAAAATGTTATTTGTAATAGTTTAAAAATTAAAAACTTAAAATTAAAAAGCACAATCTAAAAGCTTAACAACAAGAAATTGCTCAAATAATTTATCATACAGTTATTCAAGGGAGAGACAGTTTGTTGTAATAATTCAGAGGGCATAGTTTGAGTAGGAATCCCCAATTCTGCTAATTAACAGCTCTACAACCTTGAAGGTCTTTATTCTTGTTCTTTGTTTCCTCATATATAAAAAAACAATAATAATAGAATCTACCTCTTAAGGTTGATAACAGGACTAAAGGCAATAATGCAAATAAAAACATTAGCACAGTGCCTTGCACATAGTCAATAATTAAATGAATATTCTGGTTGCTATTAAGTGGCTCTTAAAAGTCATTTTCTCAAGGAACTTAAAAGTTTATGGGAAAATGACACAATATAATAAATTGTACAGGGGAACCGGCTGTGGTTCAATTGGTTGGGCTCTGGTTTACCACATGGGAGGCCCCGGGTTCGGTTCCCAGGGCCTCCTGGTGAAGGCAAGCCGCCGTGGGCAGGGCAGAGCCACCGTGGGCAAGGCAAAAAGCCACCACGGGCAGGGCGGAGTCCCCACGGGCATGGCAAAGTCACCCGTGAAAAAGCAGAGCTGCTGCCTGCGAACCGCGGAAGCCGAGCAGCCCGCAAAAAAAAACCATGAGGACTGCTGCTCACAAAACATGGAGCGGAGCCGCCTGTGAAAGTGGAATGGAGCCACCCTCGAACGGAATGAGCCGCCGCCGTGGAGGGCCGACTCAGCGCGTCACCTCAAAGACGGGGGAGACAAGAAGTAGACATAGAAAAACACAGAAGAATGGACACACAGCAAGAGCAAGCAGAAAGGGGGGTATATGTAATAAATAAAAAAATTAATTAATTAAAAAAAAAGATAATCTTAAAAAAAAAAAAAAGAAATGACTTGAGTTTGGGGAATTATGGCAAGCCCACTTAAGAAGTGGCAAACAAAATCATGCTAACCTTTTCCCAGAGGATCAGGTGAATGTTCTTTTTTTCTGGCTCCAAAAAGACTGATGATATTGGAAAGAATGAGGGCAAGATTAATAGGGAAGTCAGGGACATAACAAGGGAGAATAATTTTCAATTCTGATTTGCCCTTAATCCCAGCCCTGTTTTGGGGTGTGGTGGGTGAAAGAACACTACAATTGGGGCCGGCTCGATAGCCCAGTGGATAGGGCGCCGGCATACCACATGGGAGGCTCCGGGTTCGGTTCCTGGGGACCTCTGCTAGCGGGCAGACAGCCTTGAGAATGGCAAGCCGCCGTGGGCGGGCCAGAGCCGCCGTGGGCAGGGCAAAGAGCTGCCACGGACAGGGCAAAGCCGCCATGGGCAGGGCAGGTCGCCCGTGAGTGGAGTGCAGCCAGCCACCCGCGAACTGAAAGCCAGCCGTGAATGGAGGCAGAAGCCGCCCACAAGCGGGGAAAGCCACGCCTGCGCAGTGACCAGTCTCGGAGCGTCGCCGCAGCGGGGGGGGGGGAAGGGGAGATATGTAATAAAATAAATAAATCTTTAAAAAAAAAAAAGAACACTACAACTGAAGCTGATGAATATGACCTCCTAACCACGAAACAACCAACTTTTTTTGCTGGTTAATTATGCCAATTCTCTGTACAGTGCCATAAACTGCATTTATTTTGGCATTCAAAATATTGCACAATTTAATTCATCAGTTAAGAATCTAAATGCTACACAAGACTGGAAGGATGCTCTTGGAAGAGAAAAAAATAATTATTGTATTTCCTTTTTTATATAGATTAGAAAAAGTGGACTTTTTCCAATGCCAGAACTTACACTGTCAATTTCATTCCCCAACTTGACATCAAATGGTTATCCTGTGCTGTACCCAACTGGATGGTCATCTTCAGATGTAAGTCACACATGCTTTGAAATTACATCATTGATGTTATCTTTTTCACTTTGAAGCTTTTTTAAAGCCTTTTGTTCTGCATGCCAGTTGAGATTAAGAGCTTTACCAAAGTGACATAGAGAAGCATTTAGAAAATTCAAATAATACTAATAACTTGCAGTGGTTATTTAGTAGATGTACTAGTTTCCTAGGGCTGCTGTAACAAATTACCACAAACTAGGTGGCTTAAAACAACAGATGCTCTGAGGAAGAATCTATTCCATCCTCTCTCCTGGCTGCTGGCAACCCTTGGCGGTCCTTGGCTCGTGGCAGCCTAAATCCAGTGGCTGCCTTTGTCTTCACGTGGCTTTCTTCCCTATGTTTGTATCTTCTCCTTTTCTACTTCTTCTAAGATAGACGACACTGGATTTAGTGCCCACCCTAAATGCAGGCTGATCTCACCTTGAGATCCTTAATTACATCTGCAAAGACTATTTCCAAATAAAGCCACATTTACAGGAACCCGGGATTAGGATTTGGATATATCTTTTGGGGGCCACTACTCAACCCACTGTGGTAAATTTCAGATTAGTTAATTTTTTATCTATGCCAGAATGTTTGATACACCTTTCATTTTGGGGGGAAAGGGGGTGGTAAAAACAGCTCTATAAAGAGTCTTCGTAGTTGTTCCTGAACTGTACATAAAATAGTTACTAATGTGGAAAAGCTGGTATCTGTTTTGCAGCCGCAAAAAAATGACGAAATCTTCAGAAAGATAAGCAGAAGTAGAGAAGGATAGCATGTTTTCCTTTTTCATACTATTTTGAAACTCAGAAAAATATTTTTAAACCATTTTAATTATACACCCTCTAATATATAATTTGGAACAATAGTCAAAGAAAACTACTCATACGGATATGAACTGAGGGGAGTTGTTACTGAATCCAGATGTTTACAAGCAGAGCTTAGGGAATCACTGGTTCATCTCCACCTGTTGACCCATAACTGTTTCATAGCTCCTAAATAATTACTGTCTGCTTCAGTTTATACCCAGAAATTCATGAGAATGGTATTTTTGTCTTTAAACATTCTCTTAATTTTGTACTCTTCCTATTCCAACCATCTTTCCTACTGAGTAAAAGCACTTTAATATAACCCAGAAACACTGACCTGTTTTGTAGGTCTGTGCTCTCAGCATCCTCAGAACCTCCCCTATTGCTTCCTACTTACCCCAAACAGTATCATATTGGACGTTGGATGAGTCCATATGTTGATTAATTTTTGTGGATTAGTGTCTAAAACATAGAAAAGCACAATAATTATTGAATTTATACAATCTATCCTCATTTCAAATGTTTTTTAAAAGAAAAATAATTCTTAGAAATCAAGATATGGCAACAAGTGTGGTTGACTTGTAATTGCGTAAGTATTTCTACATCATCCTAAAGGCAATGAAAAAATAAAC
>PVKH010027279.1:0-13041 GCA_004027955.1 Chaetophractus vellerosus | reverse complement strand
ACGCACGTACAAGCTCATTGGCGCTTTCCCTTAGCCTCTAGCGCTCCGGGAGGCATGGAGAATGCGGAGGGCCCTGCCAAAGTGATCGCGGATTGGCTTTGGTGTCCGTCACTCATTTCCGTTTATATTCCCCGTCACTGCCACGTCACCTCCTCCCATCACTCTTTTCTGCCCTTACGGATTGGTGGCTGCTATCAGCTGCTCAACCTTTCCTACCATTGACGGAACCGATTGAGGAAAAAATGACGGCGTGTCGGCTTCACAGTCTCGCCTTCATTTCTTATTGGTTGGAACTTATGTCATTAACTTGGCGAAGAGGCGAGCAGGCGATTGGAGATGGCTGGCTTCTGGAATTGTCTGAAAGCTGGAGCTTGGCAGTGCTGACCAATGAAAGAGCTCTAATGGGAAAGGGGCAGGCCGGGGCCACCAATAAAAGCCAGGGAGGGCGCCTGGGGCGTGCGCGCCTACTCCCAGCTTTGGGGAAGTTAGTGGGTGATGACAGCGAGTCAGCTTCTCTAGAGCGTTTTTGATGCACGTGCAGTTCTGGTTTAGCCCTTTCTTAGAGTTGAGACCTGCATTAGTTTCTTCTTAGGAAGGGCGGGGCCTACAGCGTGACTCTCAGCCAGACTCAGTTTTAGTTTACTCCTCTAGGACCAGGTTTTCTAGCAGCTAGTTGGGAGTAGAAGGCCTGGATTTCTGGGGAGCCCATACATAGCTTACCCAGTTCTTTTAGCTCCATGATCCTCATAACCCCCTCCCCTAGTTTGCTGTTCAGCTCATTATCGCACCACACCCCCTATCTCTTGATTCTAGACTGTCATATTACTCTACTAATACTGTCCCACGGGTTGTGGACCTAGCTAGGAAGAGAAAAGATTCTCGAGGACCTAACTCTATGTGTACTTCCTACCAAAGTATCTTACAGACCTAAGGGTTTTTTTGGGTTTAGTGTCATAAGTGCTGAAAAGTATGACTGAACTTTGTTCACACCGTTTTGAAAATCACAAGTTCAGTAACTAATTTATCATTTAGATGTTGTAAACTATTGTTACCAATGGAACCAACAGGTTTGAACTTTGAAGAATCTGGCACCTGTTACATTTTGCCAGTTCAAACAAGCAATAGAAATAACTGTTAGACACAGTGTAACAAGTTACTTTTCCTTGACAATGAGCTTCCCAGCATCAAGAAAATAAAGTATCTGGCTTGAAGCTGTATGTAACCCAGAAAA
This sequence comes from Chaetophractus vellerosus, assembly GCA_004027955.1. NCBI lineage: Eukaryota > Metazoa > Chordata > Mammalia > Cingulata > Chlamyphoridae > Chaetophractus > Chaetophractus vellerosus. The sequence continues at coordinate 11,810 of PVKH010027279.1, read as the reverse complement.
GTATGTTCTTAAAGTTAATCCATTCCTGTGAGTGTAGACCAAATTAAGTAGGAGATTTTTTTGAGTAGGATCTTAACATCTGACCCTTCTCGTTCAAGGTGTGGTGGTGTGTCTTAATCCTCTTACTGGAGTCCTTTATATGAGAATGACATTCAGACACAGAGAAAGCCATAGAAACAAGAAGCTGAAAGCAATGAAACCCAGAAGAGAAGGGCAAGACCAGCAGAAACTACTATGTGACAGAAGAGTCTAGAATCACCAGCAGCCAGTCTTTGGAAAGAAAGCATAACCTGATGATGCCTTGATTTGTATATTTTTCTCAGCCTCAAAACTGTAAGCTTCCAAGTAAATAAATCCCCATTGTTAAAACCAACCTATTTCTGGTATATTGCTTTCAACAGCCTAGCAAACTAGAACAGAATTTGATACCAATAGAATGGGGTGCTACTATTGCAAATACCAAAATGTGGGTACAGCTTTATAAGTGGGTAAGGGGTAGATTCTGGAAGAATTGTGAGGTGCTTGATAGAAAAGGCCTAGATTGCTTTGAGGAGACTGTTGGTGGAAACCTGGATGCTAAAGGTACTTTAGATGAGGCCTTAGACTTCTGTAATGAATGTGTCATTGCAAACTGGAAGAAAGGTGACCCTTGTTTTAAAGTGGCAAAGCATTTGACAAAATTGAGTCCTGGTGTTGGATGGAAGGCAGAATTTGAAAGTGATGAGCTTGGATATTTAGCTGAGGAGATTTCCAAACTAAATGTGGAAAGTGCTGCCTGGTTTCTCCTTGTAGCTTATAGTAAAATGTGAGAGGAAAGGCATAAGCTGAGAACTAACTCCTGGGCACAAAGAAACCAGAAATTGATGGTTTGAAAAATTCTGAGCTTCTGGAAAGCAAGTCTTCAGAGAATAGTGTTCCATGTGAAAGTTTAACTGAACATGGAACCAGTCAGCCATTTCAGTGCAAGTCAGAATTGGAAATACAGTTATCTAGAAAGGATTTGTGGAAAGTCCTACTGTCTTATGGTTTGGACCCCCATGTAATACATGCTAAACCAACAAAATTTTTGTGAGATCTATATGAATGGAACCACTGCCAGTCTGGACTAAAAGGGAGAGATTGAAGAAAAATGACTTCAAAGCCAGAACCATGGAAGCTGAGGTCTGGATTGAAGATATCTTGGGCCAAGAGAATGGACCCTTATATGTGGAAAGGGTGAGTATGCCCTGGGAGCTTGAAGACAGCAAGCCTTCTGCCCCATTGTTACCACCCTAGGTTTCTCAGATGCCTGGGGAATTGCAGAGAGGCTGGCTGCCACCCCAATACTTGAAGAGGGTGGAGCCTAGAGTCCAGCTGCCACCCCGATCCTAGAAGAGGGTGGAGCCTAGAGTATAGCTGCCACTCCAGTGCTTGACAAGGGTAGAGCTGAGAGCCTGGCCATCACCTCAATGCTTGATGCATCAAGCCCAGAGGACAAACCATCATTCCAGAGATGACTCTCAGACCTTGAAATCTAACCCCTGCAGGGGTTTGGAATTGTTTGGTATTCATGACCACTGTTTTCCTTTCAATTTCTCCCTATGGGAATAGGAATTTTTATCCTACGACCATCCTTCTATTGTATATTGGAAGCAGATAATTTGTTCTCTAAGTTTCACAGCTGGAAAGAAATTTTGCCCCAGGACAGAACATACCTATAAGCAATTTTGATGAGACTTTGGACTAAACATTGTTTTTGAAGTGACTTAAGGCTTTTGGGATATTGTGGTGGAATGACTGTATTTGCATATGGGAAGAACATGTCTCTTTGGAGTCCAGAGAGTGGAGAGTAATGGTTTGAAGCTGTATGTACCCCCAGAAAAGTATGTTCTTAAAGTTAATCCATTCCTACGAGTATGGACCCATTTTAAGTAGGATCTTTTGTTGAGTAGGCTCTGAACATCTGACCTTGTTCATTCAGGCTATGTCTTAAACCTCTTATATGAGAGTTCTTTATATGAGAATGACATTCAGACAAAAAGAGATAAAGCCGTGGAAGCAAGAAGCTGAAAGCAATGAAACCCAGGAGAGGAGAGAGAGACCAGCAGATGCCACCATGTGACAGAAGAGTCCGGGATCACCAGCAGCCAGTCTTCAGAAAGAAAGTATTACCTGATGATGCCTTGATTTGGACATTTTTTTTTAAACCTCAAAACTGTAAGCTTGTAAGTAAATAAATTCCCATTGTTAAAGCCAACCCATTTCTGGTATACTATTTTCAGCAGCCTAACAAACTAAAATAGTATCCTTTTTTAGAAAATGGTTTTAAACGGAGAAAAATATTTACTAAATTCCAGAGAGAGAATACACTTTTAAAATCTGCAGTTAGATGTAGGCTGAGATTTGGAATTAAAACAAAATTAACTGAACAAAATTGAGTCCATTTATGCTTGAGTCCTGGCTTTGCTACCTTTGGGAAAATCATTTAAGCATTACAACCCTCAGTTTCCACTTCTGTTAAATAGGAATAAAACCTTACAGCTATTCAGTTGTAATTAAATGCATTTGTGAGTGTTTTATAAACTGTAAAGTGCTACAAAAATGTGAGTTGTGTTGCCAAACACATCCGTTAGGTTTCTTGCCAATTAGAAAGGAGAAATGCATGTATTTATAATAGGGAGATTTGGCTGTGTCCACCTTAACCAAATTATCCAACTTAGCATCACTAACCTTGGGACAACCAAACACTTTTATGAGGTCCTTGGTGTACTGCAACACAAAGAATACAGCATCACTTATGAGGGTTTTTTTTGCCAAAAATGTTGAGCCTAAATCTAATCAAGCCTTTAGATCTATTTACAGGGCCTGGAGGAACCAGTTAAGATGTTCCCCAAGGAGATAATCAGATCACTCAAGAACGTGAGGTATCCAACAAAGCAACTAGATTTATAGAAGATAAGACATGAAGATTAAGGGGGGAAGTTGATGTCATAAAAAAGGGGCAAGGGGTGATTGTTCTAGATTAAAAGAAACTTAAAAGACATATCCAAATGCTTGACTGGATTCTGGTTCTTAAAAAAAAAGCTTTAAAAGACATCTAATAGATGTCTTTTTATTAGGTGATGTTAGGGAGTTATTACATTTTTCGGTGTAATAATGGTATGGTGGATATGAAGGAAAATGTCTTTAAAATTTGGAGAAGGTATTTAGAGGTACAGTCATGATGCTTATAATTTCCTTTGAAATGGTTCAGCAAAAAGAAAAACAAGAAAGAAGGAAGAATCAATGAATAAAACATAATATAAATTGAAATGCACACAAACATTTCTTTATATGTGTACATAAAGCAAATTAAGGCAAATGTTAATCATTGAATCTAGGCAGCGAGTATAGGGTGTTTATTGTGCCATTATTTCTACTTTCTTTATATATTTGAAATTTTTTTTAAAAAAAAGGTTTTTTAAAACCTGAGTTAAATTATGTTACCCATCACTGCCTTGAGAATACTGCCCAGATTTTTTAGCCTGGCAAATCTGGCCGCACCTCTCCTTTCCTGCCTTATCACTTACTCTTCTGTCTTCCTGCTCTCCATGTTGCAGTTAAATTATCCACATATCTTTCTCCACATTTGCCCTACACTTAACCAAATCGGCACCTTTGCTTATGCTTTCCCTCCATTCTTCATTGCCCAGCACATTCTTCATTGCCCTCCACTGATTTCCCTTCTTCAGGTAATGCCTCTTCCTCAGGACTCTCTTAGCATTTCCTGGGACATTTATTGTTTTCCTTCATAGTAATTTATGTTCCTATGGTATCTCCCCCACTAGAAGATGAGTTTTCCCATTGCATGACTCATGTCTTTGATACCTCACAACAGCTAGCGCACAGCCCAGCATTTTCATCCATTCAACAAATACTTACTGGAACACCTACTATATATCTCCAGTCCTAAGCCAAGAACTGGGGACAGAGAAGTAAATGTATAGATAGGCTCTGGATCCTCATGAAACATAAAGGATTTTTGGGGACAGACAGGTATTAAACACACAAATGGATGTCATAGTATTTGTATAAAGAAAATATATGCACTAATTAAATACATATATACAGTAATATGGAGGGCAAACAGTTGCTATGAATGAGAACAGGTGTAACCTGTTTCAAAGAAGGATCAACCCTCAGCTACCGTCTGAAAGCTGTGCAGGAGTTAGCAAAAGAATACCTCAAGACAGGCATTCTTGTGTGTCAAGGTCTGAGGTGGAGAGACAAGGGGTGGAATTGCAGATCCAAAAGGCCTGTGAGGCCTCCTTAAGGAATTTGGGTTTTATTCAAAACATGACAGGAAGCAATTAAAAGGATTATGACATGTGACCCTAATTTTTGTTAAAAAAAAAAAAAACCAACAAAATACTGGCTGCTATGTGCAGTTACAAGAGTGGCAATGGGACAGCAGCTAGGAAGCTTCTTAAAACAGAAATACTGGTGAATTTCAAATATATTCAACAAATACATTGGATATGGTGGCAGTACAGAGAGAGAGTTGGACAAATTCCAGATATATTTTGGAGATGGAATTGATGAAACTGGGCAGATGATTGAGTCAGTCATGCTTAAATGTCTGAAATAATTACAACTTTTAAAAATTGATGTTTTAATTTTGTCACAAAGTCATGCCCCTCATTTCTTTATCTAATCAGTAACCAAATATGCTTTTTTTTCCCCCATCCCTTTCTTTACTGGGCTAGAAAACTGCTGTGCTTTACACTATTTAATTTGCCTCCTTACTTTCTAGAATTCTCCTCAAACAGCAGCCAGATGGATCTTCCTTAAACAACCTGTTCTTTACCTGAGTCCCCTGCTCAATAATACTCAACAGCACCCTTTGGCCAACAGGATAAAGTCTAAATACCTCCCCTTGCCATCTAAGTCCCTTTACTACCAAGCCTTCCTTTCCTGTACCGTCATTTACTACTCTGTTCAATCCAGACTAGTTGACCTGCCAGACTCCAGACAGAGCCTTGGTCATTTTCACTTCCATGCTTTTTCTCATGTCGTTCTCCATTTAGGAAATGAGTCTTTCTCCCAACTTTTGCCAAGTGACAATTTGCTTAACAGTGCAGGTCCTATCAATGTTATTCAATGCAGGTATTTGACACTCCAGTTTCACCCTATCTCCATTTGTATAATCAGTTTTAAAAATACTTAGAAAAGATAATTTGTGGTTTCAAGGGAGAGCGGGAGCATCTCCCTCAATGGAATAAGCAGACAGGCATTTGTCTTAGGTCAGATTCCCCCGGAAGGTTATTGGCAAGGACTCCCAGGAACACCACCCGTGAAGGAGTGAAGGCAATGGATGAGTCAGAGGGAGAAGGTGAACTGTGGGGCACTTGCAAGGAGGCCTCAGCCATGGGGAGATGTGGAGTTGGACTGGCCTATCGCAGGTGTTCCTCCTTGAGACAAGGGGGCTGGGTTCTTATACAGCGGCATCTATCAGTCACTGCATGCAGGCTCGTCCAAGGAGGCGGCTAACCTAAGGAGTTTCTCTTCCTGAGGGCAATTCCCAGAGGGAGAGAGACTCAACTGTGTGGCATTAGCCAACACTTTTAGCAGCAGAGGATATGAGTACCTGGTCCTAAAGAGGGATCTTAGGGGCACCCCAGAGCGTCCACATTAGACCATTTTCCCCCTGATTGGTCAAGACTTAGATTATGTGGTTCTCTTAACATACATGAAAGAAACAGCAGCCTGGACCCCTGACAGACACTGCACTTGGTGGTAAGCATGTTATGTTTGTCAGAGAGGCCCTGCACTTAGCGTCTCTAATTCATGCTTTCCCCTAGACCATTCTTAAAGTTCCAGGAACTATGATCAGCAGTGGGAAAGAGCTTAGAGAATTAGTTCTATCTCTGGAGTGGTCTGCCTGCTTTCTCTTGCTTGCTAACTAACTTTTCTTGGAGCAAGGGCTACATCCTAGCCCTTCTGTCTTCCTCTTTTGTTCAAGTTTGTGCAACAGGATGATGAAATTTGCTGTATCTCAGAACAGATGCTTCAATAGAGTCTCAGGGGAGGTAATTCAACCCTCTACTTTTGGGTTATTCAGGGAATGGTTGCTCTTAGAGAGCAGGAACCACATTCTGTGTATATTTTGTAGGCAGTCATACAGGGAGTAATTGTAAATTTTTAAAAGGTGAGCTGCATACTTACTGGGACAATCTCCAACTCCCTAACAGAGTGGTGCGATTGGCTTATTGTGGCATTATGGTTTGGTGATTAATTATACTATCTCAGGACCTTGACTACTTGAGTTCAAGTCCTGTTTTTGCTAAATGAATGCTATCTTGGACAGTTAACCCCTAACTGGTTTCCTTATGACAATATTATTAAAATCTATTTCTCTAAAAACATAAAAAGAAAGAACAAAAAAAAAAAAAAAGAAAAAATCTATTTCTCAAGGTTTGTGGGAGGACTAAATGAGAATGCATGAAATGTGCTTGGTATGTTTATCAAATAATCAATAAATGCTAACTGGCATGATTAATTATGCAAGATCATCTTTGCAGCACAACATATCTAACTCATGTGGAACCTGCATGTCTTCCTTGGGGATGAATATAAGATATGACATAGAAAAGTCTGGAAATAAAGGTAAAGGAGACAAACTTGTGTTGAATGATAGGCAATTTCACAAATATCATTTCATTTATTCTTTGTGCCAGTCCCAGCTCTTTTACCACTGCCTTTTACAGATGGGGAAACTGAGACTCAGACATGAAAAGTACCTTGTAAAGGAAAAGCCAGCATTCAAAAAACAGATATGAGTAAAGCCTGGGGCCTTAGCAGGCTGTCTCACACTACTTGTGCCTTGGAATGCTTTCTTATTCTATGGAAAAAATAATTAAAATTGTTAAATCAGGTGCCATCAACACAGTGAAGTGACATTTGGTTTAATTTTGATAGCAAAAATACATATCATTGTCATGTATTTTTTTTTTAAAGATTTATTTTATTACATATCTCCCCTCCCCCCTGCTGCGGCGAAGCGCCGAGACCGGTCACCGCGCAGGCGTGGCTTTCCCCGCTTGTGGGTGGCTTCTGCTTTCCATTCACGGCCGGCTCTGCTTCAGTTCGCGGGTCGCTGGCTGCGCTCCATTCACGGGCGACCTTGCCCTGCCCGTGGCAGCTTTTTGCCCTGCCCATGGCGGCCCTGGCCCGCCCATGGCGGCTTGCCCTTCTCAAGACGGTGTGCCTGCTAGGAGAGGTCCCCGGGAACCGAACCCGGGGCCTCCCATGTGGTATACCGTCACCCTATCCACTGGGCTATCCAGCCGGCCCCTGTCATGTATTGTTTAAAAGCATTTCTAGCCTGCTTCTGCTCTTGTTATCACCGAGAACCATCCCAGTACTTTTCAATCCTCTTCAGGCTACACAAACTGTCTTCTTTCTCAGTAGATAATCATGCATTACATGAAGGATGTGGGTGAAAGATTCCCTCAAATTTGGAATAATTTTTATTTTTATTTATTTTTTTAACGGGAGGTCCCGGGGATTGAACCAGTTCCCTCCATATGGGAGACGGATGCCCTACCATTTGAGCCACATCTGCCCCTGGAATAATTTTTAAAAGGTAATTAAAATTTGTCTTCCCCAAACTTCCCAATCGTACTTCAGGAACTCTGATACCAAATGACTGAAAAAGCCCTTTGTAATAATTAGGATTAGATTTATTTGCAAGTAACAGAGGCACAATTTACAGTGGCTTAAACACATAAGAGTTTATTCTCATACATAAAAGAAATCCAGAGGTAGGATTGGTATGGTGGCTCACTGAAAGAGACTCCTTTCTCCTCCACTATGCATTGGTTCTGCTGTCATGATTACTTTTTGGTCCAAAATGGCTGCTGGAGCTCCAGTCATTACAACTGCATTCTAAGCAGCAGGAAGAAGGAAGAGACAGAGGACAAAAGGGCATTACCTCCCTTTAAGGAGTCTTTTTGGAAGTCTTTTACAATATATCACCTTATTTGTTTGTTAGATGGGGAAGTGATGGAAAACGATCATAAATATAATTCAGGTTTTCTTTTTCTGCCATATTCATGTTCTCTCTCTTCTTTAACTTGCTTCAAACACAAAACCTATTATAGAGTCGTTGTAAATATTAAAAGGATTTGGAAGTGTAATTACAGGAAACGGAAATTCCCCAAAATTACACTTTACAGAAATAACCATTGTTAACACTTTGGTGGGTATTTTTCTACTATCTCATAGATTATGAAAATAATTTTTAAAAATGTTAATGATGAAATGGTTTACACTTAGAAAGGATGCCTGGGGTATATTTAAGTTATGAAACACAATGATATAACTTATAACACCTGGTTCAAATACAGATCCCCCAACCACTCTTAATTATATTATCCTCTTTTGTTCTCTTGTTAGCCCTTCTATTTAAAATATTTAGCTCAAGATGGAAGCTGCATCAGAGCACAGGCTTAGTCCTTCTTGGTCACCATTGACCTGGAATAGTGCTGGGCCAAGTGCTGGCCTGACATACCACCAATTGTTCCTGACCTAAGGGTTGTCATGATAAAATGAGTGACAATGTATTTTGAAAGGGGCCTTTCACATGCAAAATAATTTATTATATCAAAGGTCTGTCCTCTGAATAACCCCTTTAAGCTGTTTCATAATAACATAACTGTTTAGTTTCCTGGCTGCTAAAACAAATACCATACAATGGGTTGACTTAGCAACAACCTTTACTAATAACGTCTTTAAAAGTGCTATTTACAAAAGGGTTCACACCCACAGGACCAACGGTTGGAACCCGGACATATCTTTTGTGGAGGACATGATTCAGTCCCCAACAGTTCGCCCTCTGGATCCCAAAAAGACATGTTCTTCCTACATACAAAATACATTCATTTTATCACAACTTCCCAAAAGCCTTAAGTCACTTTAGAACAATGCTAAGTACAAAGCGTCATCAAAATCAGTTGCAGATGTGGTCTATCCTGGGGCAAATTCCTTTGTCTGGTGGGCTTGTGAATCCTCGAAAATAAGTTATCTGCTTCCAATATTCAATAGTGAGACAGGCATAGGATACACATTGCTATTCCAGAAGGGAGAAATTGGAAAAAAAACAGGGGTCACAGGTCCCAAACAAGTCCTAAAGCCAGCTGGGCAAACTCCATTAGATCTCAAGTTCTGACAGCCATCTGTGGTTTGCTTCTTTGTCACCTGGGCCTGATGGAGTGGCAGCCCCACTCCTTCCAAGCACTAGTCCAGCAGCCATGCTCTCCTCTGGGATGTAGGCCCCATTCTAACCAAGCATCAGAATGGGAGCCAGGCTTTCTGAAAATCCTGGGGTACAGGCTCTACCATCTCTGAGCATTGGGGTGGAGGCCCCACCATCTCTGAGCATTGAGGTGGCTCAGAGACACAAGGCACAAGGCCTGCTCCCTCCAAGGGCAGAGTCAGACCTGTCCTTTTTACACACAGGAGTGGGCCTGCACTAAAAAGGCAATCTTTTTAGTATAGACCTTTGCTTCCATGGCTCTGCCCTTGAAGTTATTCTTCCTTCAATTTGTCCTTTCTCTGTCTCTTTCAGTGGACTGAAAGGCCGGCAGCAGTTCCGCTCATACAAATTTTGCAAAAACCATGACAACTTTGTGTGCAGATCCAGGGCCTCCAAGTCACTAGGCAGAACTTTCCAAAGATCCTTCCTGGATAACTGCATTTCCAATCTTGTCTTCTATTGAAATGCCTGTCTGGATCCACATACAGCCACACCCTCTTTAGCAAAGGAATGTTCAGTTAAACACTGAAAAGTAGCCCTGTCCTTTGGGGACTCACTTCCTTAAAGCACAGGGAGGTCCCTGATAGAGCCATTTCTGGCCCTACTCTCAGAGCATACTACCTAGATAGGGTGAGAATTTTCAAAATCATCAATGTCTAGTTTCTTCATGCTTAAGAGTTTTAGACTCAGCTTATCCTTTTCCTTTCACATTTCACTATAAGCTGCAAAGAGAAACCAGGCTGCACCCTCTATACTTAGCTTGGAAATCTCCACTGAATACCCAAGTTCATTGTTGTTTTAGTTTGCTAGGCTGCTCAAAGCAAATACTATGAAATGGGTCAGGTTTAAACAATGGGATTTTATTGGCTTATGGTTTTGAGGCTGGGAAAATGTCCAAATGAAGGCATCATCAAGGTGATGCTTTCTCCCCAAGACTGTGGCATGCTGGTGACTCTTGGTCCTTAGCTTGTCATATGGCAAGGCACATGGTGGTGTCTCCTGGTATCCACCTTCTCTTCTGCGTTCTGTTGATTTCAGCTTCTGGCTGCTCCGTATGTGGCTTTCTCTATCTCTCTGAATTCCATTCTCTTATAAAGGACTCCAGTAATAGAATTAAGACCCATCCTGATTGAGGTGGGCCACACCTAACCAAAGAAACCTCATCAAAAGGTTCTACTCACAATAGGTTTATAGTCACAGGAATGGAGTAAAGAACATGTTTTCTGGGGTACATACAGTTTCAAACACCACAGTCGCTTTCAATTTCTGCCTTCTATCCAACATCAGAACACAATTTTTCCAATATCTCTGCCACTTTACAACAAGCATCACCTTTCTTTGAATTTCCAATGACACGTTCATCATTTCCTTCTAAGACCTCATTAGAAATACCTTTTACATCCATGTTTCTACCAATAGTCTCTCCAAAGCAATCTAGGCTTTTTCTATCAAGCACCTCACAATTCTTCCAGCTTCTTATCCATTACACAATTACAAAGGCAATTCCACATTTTTAGGCATTTGTCACAGCAGCATCCCACTTTCAGGTACCAAAATACCATACAATGGTTGGCTTAAAACCAGGAATTCATTGGCTCACAGTTTCAGATGCTTGAAGGTTTGCTTTCTCCGGGGGTCAGCTCCTTGGCTTTTCTGTCACATGGCAGGATCTTCTCCCTTCTCTTCTGGGTTCTGTGGACGTCCCAGCTTCTGCATGTTCCCATGGCTTCTCCTTCTTTGTCCAATTTCTTTTTTTAATAAGGACTTCAGCCATATTGAGTCAAAGCCCACCCTCATTCAGTTTGGGCACACCGTAACTAATAACATCTTCAAAGTTCGTATTGACAAATGGGTTCATACTCACAGCGCCAGTGGTTGAGACCTGAATATGCCTTTTGTGGGAGACATGATCAATCCCCAACAACAACCATTTCACAAATAGATATTTATTGGATGCCTGCCAGATCATCACCCTGTGCTAGGTCCTAGAGTACAGCTGTGAACAAGACATATCCTGTTCCTGCATTTGTGTAGTTCATGTATCAATGCAGTGGCTTGAAATGGTAAGTCATCCATGACTGAATATCTAATGTTAAAGAAGTGCATTTCAAAATATTGAGAAGCAGGAAGGGTCAAAGCAAGGAGTCTTTTTCCTCCCTTCCAAAAGGTTTAAACCAATAGGACCATACAGATGCCTAACAGCTACCTTTCTATAACTCCAATGCATACACATTACAATTGGTCCCAGCAATTCCAACTGAATTGCCCCTTTTCTTGACATTACTGAGAGGCAGTCTCTTAATTTGCCTCCTGAAAGTGAAGGCATTAAAATCCAATTGGGGGGCCCGGCTAGATAGCTCAGTGGATAAAGAGCTCGCCGGTGTACCACATGGGAGGCCCCGGGCCCGGGTTCGGTTCCCGGGGACCTCTCCGAGCGGGCAGACGGCCTTGAGAAAGGCAAGCCGCCGTGGGTGGGCCGGAGCCGCCGTGGGCAAGGCAAAAAGCCACCACGGGCAGGGCTGAGCCCCCACGGGCA
>PVKH010027278.1:0-13032 GCA_004027955.1 Chaetophractus vellerosus | reverse complement strand
AATTCCCTTGATCAAGAATTGGGGAGGGGGTTTAGTAGGAGTAATCTTAATGTTATGTATATGCTTAATGTGTTTTTGATAGTCCTCAGATGCATGCAGCAAAGCTTCCAAGGAATAATGCAACAAGAAGTCACCAAACCAACTTTTATTGCTCTGCAGAAACACAAAGAGGGAAATATGGGGAAGCAACTGAGGGTTGAAATGCCCGGAAGTAAACAAGGGTGCCTTTTGTTGGAATAATCATGCTTATTGTTTATCATTAATGTTTAGGCATCAGGAAACTTTCTCGAGATTCATTACTTTGGTCATTGCCATATCTCTCTCCCACCTAAAATAAACTTTTAATACTGTATTCTGGGGATATCATGCACTCATCCCTCCTTTGGGATTGCTTGTATAAGCCTTCTGGGTGCTGGCAAACCTGGGTTTTCTGAAACTTGTAACCTGAGCCAGAGCTCCACCCGTGAGCATGGGAAACCTTAGGCACATGCTCGGCCTGGAAGCCATGAATCACTGGCAGTCTCAAATCATCCTGTTTGGCCCCAGAGGATGGCTGGTTAGCCAGAGATGTGTAAGATTACTCAGGGTAGAAACAACCTAGTACAGGCATAGTTGAAGGGAGACATCAGGAAAGATTTTGGGGGCCTACTGAGGTAGGACCCTCACCCATCCCAAGGGAGGTCAACTGCCCTGGTGGCTATTTTGTTTCTCATGCACAACCTAGCTCAGATTCCAAGTAAATGTCAGGAACATAGTCTTATTACAATCAATTATCAAATTACAAAACAGACATTTAAAGCTGTGTCAGGATTCCTTTCCTTTCCTTTTTAAACAAAAAAGGGGGAAATGTGGGAAAACGTCCTAAAGTTGCAATGCCTCCCTGAAGCAAACAAGCATCCTTGGTGCTGATTGGAAACATTCTGGCTTTGTGCAGCATGTGCTAGGCAGGTAGAAGAGCAACAACTGAAGAACTTACTATGTTGTGAAGAGATAAGCAGTCATACCCTGTATTATGTTTCTCCTTTTGCAGACTCTCAATAAATAAGGTCGTGAAACCAGAATCTGGGGTCTCACTCCTTGAGATTGTCAGTCTCCTGGTCCCCATCTTTTTTCTCTATCTGTGTGTCTGTCTTTTCTTGGTCTGTGGTGCCTTCCTTTCTAATCATTCATTGTTGAGCTGGTCTCAACATCAGGTGTTAAAACCTTATGAGTAGTATTATTACTCATTAGCAATATTACTTTGGATTTTCAGATACATTTCTATCAGGTTAATCAAATTCCTTCCAAAAACAATATTTTCAAAGTATGTACATTGCTTGATGACTCTGATTATATCAGTTCTATATTTCTTTTTCTAAAAAACTTAGCATTACCTAGGTAAGTTCTACATGATATATATATATATATATGTAGATGCACATCATCCCAATAGTGTCATCTTTTTAGATAAACTAAAATATTCTAACTTTGAGATTAATACTTACCATAAGTCAAATCTGTTGAAAAAGTGCTTCTGGTATAATCTGTCCAGAAATTTGTGAACAATTTTATCACAATGAAAATATGTAAACCAATTATGAAGTCAGATATTTCTGTGATATAGTGTTTCCTTTGAGTTAACTTTTGTTTAATTTTAGTGTGTAATTTACTTTTGAGGTCAAATAAATCAATAAAAGTTTTGTTCAGATTCTGGTCAAATAGATATTACAAGACAATTATGTTTCATATGTTTACCAGGGAGTTACTGTGAACACATGCTAAGCAGAGTTTCCCTTGTCTTTCACCCTGATAAATGTCAAAGCACCTCTTATATTGAGGATTGTGTATAATGCAATATTTGGTTATCTCTGGGACTAATTTCCAAAGAAGATTGCTTGAATTTATGCCAAGGATAAAAGTTCAAGGACTAATGCATCTGTGTCAGATTTGTAACAGAAATTTGCCTTCCCCTTAGAAGCCACATAATGGTGAGTAGTGTTTTTGGAATTCCAATTTGATGTTCTAATTTATGGCTGGGTAAAATAGTAGGTATTTCTAGAGAAATGCTTAATTACTCTGTGGTTGAATGGCCATGTCATTAACAACCAGGGATTTAATAGTATATTTTTCACAATGAAATAATTTAATATTTAAAATTTCACACTGTCAAAGATTGAGCACTAGTGGTTCATTATACAAAAAATTTTAAACACTGAAATTCAAAAATAAAAATGGAAATCAATCATAAATGTTATTCTTCAGGTGTATTTTCTTCCAACTATTTTCTTTTGTGCATATAAAGCTTCTTTATATTTCTGCTTATATGTTTATATAATTTTAGCATGGCTAAGTTTCAGTCATTTTTATTTAATATTATTTATTAACTATATGCACCTTAACCAATGTTGAAAAACCTATAATTTCAAGAATTTTGCATTGACCAGTGCAACATATCTAACTTCTTTATAGGAGTGTCCCCGAGTTGAAGAATGGGCATTTTTGAGGCATCACAAGGAAAACCTGTTTCTCCAGTCAGGCTAGGAAGTATCAACTAATTCATCAACACAGCAGATGTATTGTTTTATTCAACCACAACAATGTTTGTGCAAGTTATATTATTACTTTAATGTATTGGCTTTCATTATACTAAAATAAATGAGAGAAAAGTAACAATCATTGCTGAGATAAGTACAGTTTCTATAATATTATTAATGCCCCAAAGATTCCTTCCTCTATATTCAACTAGACGAAATACATTCTTGTAAATTCTTTGCTAATTAATGATAATGAAATCAATTTGCATGTAAAATTAGAAGCCACTCGTAAAGGAAATTGTTTACATGGAATAATTTTAGAAGATAAGATGATAGTATGTATCAAAGGAATTTCAAAGCAATATATTACATAGTTGAATGAATTTTGAATGTATAAGTATTCAATTGAACAAAAATCCAATGATAATGAGAAATGTTTATTTGCAAATTAAAAAGCCAGCATCTATTTATTTCACAATAGATGTCTTTGGCTTTTAAGATGTTCTATGTCAATACCACCTCAATAGGGTCTTCTCACTCACTGAAAATCACAGATGGAGTTTTTCTTCCAGTATTGAAATTAACTTTTATAGTCATTAAGTGTACTTTCAAATAATATAATCGTCAAAGAAAGAATAGTTTGCAAAATCCTTTTTTTATGAATCTTTTTTGCTGGATCTTTATTGGTGGGTTTCCATATATGATCCTTAATAGTAAGATTTTGTTGGCAGAAGATGGGATAAGAAACAAAAAGGAGACATGACTTATTGATCTAAATTTCCACAAAATTAAAACTTTATTCCAGACAATTATTGTGTAATTATTTTTAAGTTCTATTTATGCTATTAATTCTCACAATTTTTGATGTTAGTTGAAAGTCTTTTAAGGAATTTTGGCTCTATTGTTATTTTATACTGTCATTCATATTTCTAGAAAACAAAGGTCTAATTTTCTAATCTTACTACATTGCACATGTTTATTTATGTGATTATACTCACAAGTATACATTTTTACACCCTTTTACTATTCATCTATTTCTTACAGACATCATATAGTTGTGTCTTTTTTAAAAATAGAATTAATTACATGGTTTTATATTGGAGTGTTTATGCAACTTAAAGTTAAAACAATAATTTGCGTGCAATTTTCACCTCATGTCATATTGAAGAGAAGCAGGGGTGTTATTCAACTTGGTTCATTTGCTCTGCTTGACAGAATTGACAAATCCTGTTCTTGGAAAGTGTCTCAGTCAGCCAAAGGGGTGTTGATGCAAAATACCAGAAATTGGTTGGTTTTTATAAAGGGTATTTATTTGGGTTAGAAGCTTACAGTTACTGGGCCATAAAATATGTTTCATCCCTCACTAAAGTCTGTTGCTACAAGTTGGAGCAAGACACTGCCAGTGTTTGCCAGGTTTCAGGCTTCTTGGGTTCCTCTCTTCCTGGGGCTTGTCTCTCTCTGGGTTCAGGTTTGCTTTGTGCCACAAGGCCAGCTGTAGACTATCAGGCAAATAGCTTGTTTGTCTTCCCAGGGCCTTCTCTGTTTCCTCATGACGAAGATCAAGGTCCTCTGTATGCTACTTCCCCAGGCCCCAGCTCAAGACCATGCACCACAATTCCAACTCAAACTGCTCCAACACTGTCTTTTGGAATGTCTTTTATCTTTGAGACTCCACCCACCAAGAGGTAGAGCTCAATGCCCTACTGACTAGGCCCAGTCAACACCTTTGTTACAGTTTGATGTAATCATGAATTCCAAAAATATAAATTGAATCATGCTTGTAAACTGATCTGTTAATCTGGGCATGATTAGGTTATGATTAGGGCATTAACTGGGCCACTTCAGTAGGGTGTTGAGCCCCACCTCTCAGTGGGTGCGGTCTCAAGTATAAAAGGCAAGGCAAAAGGCAGAGGGAGCAGATTTGAGAAGCAGATTTTTGAGAAGCAGTTCTGATGTTGGAAAGGACACCCCAGGAGAAGAGAAATGAGCTGTTTGCCTGATAGTCTACAGCTGACATTGCAGATTAAGCACTAAGCCAGGAGAGAAATGCAGCCATGGGAGGAGAGGAACCCAAAAGGTCTGAGCCCTGGCAGACAGTCATTGGCAGCTGTCTTGCTCCAGCATGTGGACTTTGGTGAGGGAAGAAACTTTTGCCTTGTGGCCTGGTAACTGTAAGTTTCTACCCCAAATAAATACCCTTTATAAAGAGCAACTAATTATTTGTATATTTGCAAATGCACCCCTTTGGCTAACTAATACAGCCCTAATCATAACTTAATCATGCCCAGATTAACAGAGTAGTTTACAAGCATAATCCAATATCTATTTTTGGAATTCATAAATATATCAAACTGCCAAACTACTACAGATAGGAAGGAAAAGTGGCTTTATTTGCTGGTAGGCATCCAGAGATGTATAGTCTCAAATCAATCTCTCTATTAAGAGTTTTTCTCAAAATTTATATAATGGTTGAAACAAAGAAATTTAATAACCGGGTGACATTTGTAACATGGATCTGGAATTTTTTTTTCCTTTATCAGTTAATCTTAAAATATACATGGTAACCTGGGTTGGGCAATCTTGGGGTGGGCAATAATGATGAGAGGGTGATATAGATGT
Source organism: Chaetophractus vellerosus (assembly GCA_004027955.1). Classification (NCBI taxonomy): domain Eukaryota; kingdom Metazoa; phylum Chordata; class Mammalia; order Cingulata; family Chlamyphoridae; genus Chaetophractus; species Chaetophractus vellerosus. Next base: position 7,900 of record PVKH010027278.1, on the reverse strand, counting down.
CAAGGCTCAGATAAGGTCAGGTATGAATATACAGATAAAGACTGAGTAAAAGATAAAAGAAGGAAGTGCATAGCTCTACATTTTTGTAAAGCTAAATCTGGTTAATGTTAAATCTTTAGCTCAGCCTACCTCCTGAGTTGTGAGCATGTGTTATATTGAATTTATTTGTCATTATAAGGTAGAGTACAATGCCTTAATATTTAAACTATACAGGGTTTTTATATAACTACAATATAATGTAAAAATTCTGATAATTCTCTCAGGGATTCTTTTTAGTTAATATACTATTTAATATTAAATTTTATTTCTCTGATGGTTTTTTTAAACATACTTCACTCAATTATATTGTGCATGTTTTCTATGAGGATACACTTTACATCCATAAATCATTTTGTTCTCTTAATATTATTATGATTCTTTCCAGGCAATGAACTTGTCAGCATAAAACACTCAAGGTTCTGTTCACCCAAAGATTATTTGAAATGCTAATATCAAGGGCCAGAATGTCTTCCTCCAAACTCCAGAAAACAATTAATTGATTACAGTAGCAGGGTGAGCCCTGAATCAATAAATGTAACATAAAACTGCTATACCTCACAATTTTGCCTCAGGCTGATCTTCTTTATGGAAGAGCTAAACTCTTAAGTATAACTTCAATCAACACAGAGCAAATGTCAAAATATCATAAAAGGGGTTTTTTTCCATTGATTTGTTGTTGCTAGTTCCTGACAAACAGTGATATATTTGACATATAAACAGCTCAGTACCATCTTAAGAAAGAGAAAACTCAGGGTCTAAACCCCACAGATAAAATATTAAAATATTAAACTTTACATTGTATAACAAGTTTATAAGGCAAAGACACAAGAATCATGGCCCATTCAAAGGAACAAGATAAAACATCAGAAATCTGCAAACAAGAGAGAAAGGTTTAGAAGGAGTATTCAAAGAACTAAGGGCAAAATACCTTTCTAATTTAATGAAAGACATAACCACACATTCAAGAAGACCAGTAATAAACTGAATAAACTTGAGGAGCATCAAACCTGGATAGTAAAACTGTAGAACAAAATGACAAGGAGAGTGTCTCCTGAAACCTGGAAGAAAAAATCAAGATGTTACATAGAAGGCCATCCTTGATAAGAGTAAGGGCTGATTTATCATCCAAACCATAAGAAGCATGAAGGCAGTGGAATGGCAAAATTAATTACTGAAAGTAAATAATTTCAACAGAGAATTTTTTATCCAGTAATAGAGTCTTAAACATGAAGGAGAGATTAAGACATTCCTAGATTTAAAGAAAGCTGAGCTGTTCATCACTGCTAGAACTGTCCTACAAGCCATGCTACCTGGAGCTTTTCAGATGAAAAGGAATGGACACTAGAGAGTAGATCAAAGCAGCATAAAAGAATTAAGAATTTTGGTAAAGGTAACCATATAGGTAATTATAAGTCTTCATACCGAATTGTATTGTATTGTATTTTTTGTATGTACTCCACTTTTATTTGAACAGATTCTAAAAATCACATGCTTGCAATGTAATGGCAATTCTATGATTTATGCTGTTTAATGTTTAAAGATATAAAACATAACAAGTGCAACAAAATATTTGATGGAATGGTGTGATGTAGGAACAAAATTGGTATCAAAACAAATGAGATTTTTATAGATTTCAGATCTTTGATCTAAGCCCAATGATAATCCTCAAGAAAATATCTGAGAAAGAAACAGAAGGTAATGAGGAGGGACTGAGAATACTATGATGCAAAAATCAAATAGATATCACAATAGACATTCCTGGAAGATTTAAGGAGCATAAAAGGAAAAAAACAAACAGCGTGCAAATACCAAAAGTAGGAAAAGAATGTTCTGCATTATCAGTAACTACTTTAAATGCAAATGGACTAATTTCTACATCTAAATGTAGAGATTGGACAATGGTTAATATTACATGCTTTTTACAAAAAAATCAAATTAAACTCAAAGATACAAGGAGATTGAAATTATTATTATTATTATTATTATTTAAAGATTTATTTTATTTTATTACATATCTCCCCTCCCCCCTGTTGCAGCGACGTGCTGAGGCCTGTCACTGCACAGGTGCGACTTTCCCTGCTTGTGGGCTGTTTCTGCTTCCATTCATGGCAGCTCTGCTTCAGTTCGAGGGTGGCTGGCTGCGCTCCATTCGCGGGCAACCTGTCCTGCCCGTGGTGGCTTTGCCCTGTCTGTGGCAGCTTTTTGCCCTGCCCATGGTGGCTCTGGCCCACCCATGGCAGCTTACCCTTCTCAAGGTGGTCTGCCCGCTAGGAGAGGTCCCCGGGAACTGAACCTGGGGCCTCCCATGTGGTATACCGGCACCCTATCCACTAGGCTATATGGATGGCCCCAAGATTGAAATTAAATGGTGGAAAAATATTCCATGAAAATAACCAAAAGAAAGCTAGAGTAGCTTTACTAAATAGGCAAAATGATCTTAAAGTCCAAACTGTTAAAAGTGACAAATGAGTACATTATATATGCATGTAGTGGCCATCAAAATGAAAGCATAAGGATTATAAATATACCTTTACTGAAACAGCAGAAACCCACTAAAATGGAACAAATATTGACATGTTTCAAAGCAGAAAAAGATGGTTTCATGATCCAAATAATACACACAACATTTAATAATGGTAAAAACCTTTACATAAAAAGATTGATTAGAAAATGGAAGATGAGTGTTAGTATAAAAATCTAGAGCTAAGAGATATATGTAGAACAGTTCAATTAACAAGATTAGAATATACATTCTTCTCTATTACAAGCAGATAATGCTACAAAATAGACCATATTTTAGGTCAGAATAAAAAGGCAATAAACTTAAGTTTGAAAACATACAAGTACTCTTCTCTGACAACGTTGAAATGATGCAAAATATCAATACTAGAGGTATAACTGGAAAATTTACTGATACATGAAAATTAAAAGATACTCTCATAGACAATGAGTCAAAGAAGAAATCACAAAGGCAATTAGGAAATACCTTGAGGTGAATGAACAAAACCAAAATACAACAAAACTTAGAGATGTAGCAAAGCAAAAGTGAGAGAAGATGTTATAGTACTGAATTCTTACACTAAAAAGGGGAATTATCTAAAATAGGAAATCCAATCTCACAATTTGAGGTACAAGAAACAGAAGAACATAATAAACACAAAGAAAATATTTGGAAGGAAATAAAGATTATATTGGACATAAATGAAATAGTGAATAAAAATAATTGAGAAGATCAATGAAATGAAAAGTTCTTACTGTGTAAAGATCAATGATGTCAACATAACTTTAACTATTCTGACAGAAAATGTGAGAGGACAAAAATAACTAAAATCAGAAGTGAAAGGAGAAATAGTACCATCAGCCCCACAGAAATAAAAAGGAGTATAAGAAGGTCCTATGATCAGATGTGCCCCCCCCCCAAAATTGATAAACTAAATGGAATGGATAAATTCTTAGAAACTTGCAAACTATGTACTCTGATTCTAGATGAAATAGAAGATCTCTACTGATAGAAATCAAATCAGTAATCAAAATATCAAAACAAAGAATATCACAGGACCAGGTAGGTTCACTGGTAAATTGCACCAACATTACAAAAACAACGATCCTCCACAAAATTGAATCAGAGGGAACACTTCCATGGCAGTTTGAGATTACTTTATAAATCATCAAAAATGAAAGATTTTATTTTTAAACAGGATACTAATTGATTGCATTAAATTTGTTAAGAAGATCTGTTTAGGGCTTTAACTGAACTATTTCAGTGGGGTATGACTCAGGTTGAGATGCTGTTCCCTTTCAGGACCTGATATAAAAGGATTACACCGGGAGATAGGCAGACACTGGAGAAGGAAATCTCCATATTTTATCCTGTCATGTGCGAGTGGACTGAGATGATTGCTTAAGCATGAAGCCCCTAAGAGGCTGGGGCCACAGACCAGCTCAAGAGGAGATGATCCCTATTAATATGCCTGATAGCTTACAGATGAACTCACAGAGAGGGTGAAGCAGTCAAGACCGACGTATGAGGTATGGAAAGAGACAAACATGCTTGTTTGCCCTCAGCTGAGTTCAAATCTCAGCAGAATTTCATGACCATCTTACTTCAATTTGTGGCAGCTAATGCTGATGAGAAAGTATCTCTGGTTGTTTCTCACATTGGACTTTCAATGGCCTTGGAAGTTTAACTTTTCCCAAATAAATCCTTTTAACAAAAGCCAGCCCATTTCTTGCATGAGTGGAATAGGAAGTTATAGGTTACTGTGTGCAATGCTCATGTTTGTGGTAATGAAAAATTTGGGGTAATTGGTGTGGGTGATCTTGGTAGAATAGTGTGAGTTTAATTAATACCATTGAATTGTATACTTGAAAGATGTTAAAACAGAAATTTTGAATTTTATATATATTACTAAAATAGGTTTAACAAAAATATATATTAAATAGAGATAACATTCACCTTGTGTTCTGTGTAGCATATTCTACTCTATTTGCTTTAAAAGAGAAATGGGCATACCATGAGTTCACTTTTGTTTAATCAGCTTTTTAAATAATGCCGAGGAAAGGTAGACATACTAAACATATTTGTTGACTACCTAACTGAGAATGAATGATAAAATGGAAGGAAGAACTAATTAGTCTCCATTGAAAACATTTTGGCAATGCTTAAATTATAATTTAATGTTACTGTAACTTTCATAAAGAAATGGTGACAACAAGCATATTATTTTCTAAAATATTAACTCCTTTAAGGTAGAACACAATTTTTACTTCTACATCTTGATATTTCTGATATTTAAAATGGGTTTGGCTCATTCCAGGCTCCAAAATAATGATGTAAATGAAAAATTATGGGTAACAGAGAAGACGTTATCAAGATTGTTACAAATTGAGAGGTATTCAATATAATTCATTTAAATTCTTGAGGCTCTTTTTTGTGGTCCATATATTCACATGAGGTCATGTTGCTGCTTCTTCCTTGATTACTTTAAATCATATTTTCATGTGACCAAAGACATGGACTATACCTCGTGGTTTACAAGCTCAGCTGATGATATATTCATGACCTCCTGAGCTCTGACAATTTCTTTCTCTGTTTAAAATTCCTTAAAAACTGTAAAGATTTGATTTTTAAAACTGCAGTTTTTACACTTGATATTGTTGATGATTTCCATTACAGCTCAAACTCTCATTTGAACTTCATGATTAATTTTCCAAGAAATAGTTTATACTTCTATTGAAGAAAGTTACCTTAGACAAGCAGATGAGACTCTGACTTAGACTCTTTATTATTGGATCTAATGGACACTCTCAATCACAACATTACACTTGTCCAAATATTTGAAAGAACTTATTCACACACACACACATACACACACACACGCATTGATATAATAAACACTACATCTCTATCTCCCACCATTTACCAAGTTTTATCATAAATACTTTATTAATTAAAATAAATATATTATTACAAATAAGTCATGATTTTATTGACTCAAACCTCTCCTTTTCCATCTATAGGCAATAATTTATTTTCATAACTATTTGTGTTTTCCAAAACTTTCTTTATGGCACTTACTATTATGTAATTGGATACCTAAACAAGATTGGTAGATAGACAGATGATAGATTTTTCCTAGTTATTTTTATATTTTGTATTAGTTAATTTTTATTGTCCATTTTTCCCCACTTAGCAGTAAATATTTTAAATATACTTCACTCTTTTCTTTTATTTTGTTTTTTGAAATTAGTTCTTTTACATGATTCTTTTGTAAAATAAAAGGAGAGCTCAAGCAGGCCTGTTAATTTGACCATACCCAGGTTTTTCTTCCTTACTTTCTCCCTCCCTCTCTCTCTCTCTGTCTTATTCTCTTCTTCCTTCCTTCCTTCATACCAACCTCCCTCCATTCCTTCCTTCCTTCCTCCTTTCTTTTCTTTTCTTGTTTTTTCTTTTAGCCAAACCCCTTCATTCAAAGTCATCAACATTTGTGGAGTTCCAGATCTCAAAGTGGCGACAGAGAACAAATAGAAGAGTTGTATGTCATCCCCTTGGATAAGTGGGTGATGCTAGGGAATCCTTCGAAGATCTCAGAAACTGAATATCCCACTGCCCTTCCTGAGGCCTGATCAGCAAGGTGGCACACAGAAGTGTGCAGGTTAGGTGGAGGAAGCCTACAGCATGGCCATATCTATATGGTAATGGTAAGTAGTATTCTGAAGAAAAGAAAAAGAAATGAATTTTCATTCAAAATATTACTCATGTTAAAATATTGTTGATTGTAGATTCATTGAAATAAAATTCTCCAAGGTGTGTTTTCTTTCTCACTCCTTTTAAATGAAAACCAACTTTTTGAATTACAGATGTTCCTAGTGGTTTTGGCTAAAGAATATTGACAATTACTTGTTTATAAGACCTGGTGGATGGAATAAACCACATGCATAGATACATGAGAAATTTCATGAGAGAGAGTACACTGTATGTTAAGGTCCAATGAAATGCTAGAAATAAAACATTTAAAACACACAAACATAATATCAGAAACAAAGTATGCCTTCAGCAGTTTCATCGGTAGACTCAGTACCTCTGAGAAAATAATGAGTGAACACAAAGATAAGCCAATGGGAATAATCAAACTGCAAGAATGTTAGAAAGAAAAGAAAAACTAGAGTGGGAAAATAATTTTCCAAGATCTGTGGGATAATACTACACATTTTAAAATATATGTAGTCAGAGTTCTACAAGAAAAATAGAAAGGGAATGGAGCAGAAGAAATATTTAAGGAGATAATGGTGAGAATTTTCCAAAACTAAGGAAATACATGAAATCATTGGGCCACAAATGTAGCAAACTCCCAGAAAGGATAAAGACAAAAAATAAATCAAAGGATCATAAAACACAACTAGATTCCTATAACTCACTATTGCAAAACAAATATAAGTATAAAATTGCAAAGGCATTCACCGGTAAATACATGTCACATATAATAGGAAAAATAATCAAGGATAAAACACATCTAGATTCATCAGACTCACTATTGTAAAAGAAATATAAATATACAATTTTGAAGGTGATCACAGAAAATACATGGCATGTATCATAGAAAAATACATAATTATTATAAGAGACTTGCCATCAATTTTGTTCCAAGACAGAATACATTGGAAAGATATAATTAAAGTAAGAAAAGATAACTCATTCAATACTCAATGGAAATAAGAAAAAATAAAGAAAATTTCAGAAAATTAACACATATACATAGAAACAATTTTTTGCAGACAGACTTGTTTCTCAAAAAGTATCCAGTCTAGACCATGACATCAGTAGGACACTAAAAGTAAACATAACTGATATTGAAAATGAAAAATGAAGTTAAATATATGAAATACTTGATTTTTAAAACTTTACTATCTTTAAAAATAATTTCCTAAAATAAAAGTAGATTGATTAAATGTTGGGTTTAAACCAGATATAAAAGTATAATTTATAAAAAAAAATAACAAAATGGGAAAAATGAATTGAATCTTTACTATTTCACAGTTCCAATGCTATTAGTTAAGTGGTATATTATTTTAGGTAGTCTATGATAAATTAAATAAGCATAAAATAAACCCTTAGAGCAGCCACTAAAAAGAGAAAAAAAAACAAAAATTGCAAGCATAAGGGATATAAGTAAGGAAATCACTATAGTCAGCCACCAATATTAAAAAGATAGTATGAGATTGTTTGTTAAATTTGATAATTTAAAGCAGTGCAATTCCATATATAATTAACATCAGAAAAAATAGGCAGTCTCTTTAGTTGAATTTCTCTTAAAATTTGAATTTTTCCTTGAAAACCTTCCAAATCACAAATAAAAAAATA
>PVKH010027277.1:0-13042 GCA_004027955.1 Chaetophractus vellerosus | reverse complement strand
TTTTTTGGTTTTTTTTTTTAAAGATTTATTTTATTTTTATTACATATCTCCCCTCCCCCCACTGCGGCGACGCGCCGAGACTGGTCACTGCGCAGGCGCGGCTTTCCCCGCTTGTGGGCGGCTTCTGCTTCTATTCACGGCCGGCTCTTGCTTCAGTTCGTGGGTGGCTGGCTGCGCTCCATTCACGGGCAACCTGCCCTGCCCCTGGCAGCTTTTGCCCTGTCCGTGGCAGCTTTTTGCCCTGCCCACGGCGGCTCTGGCCTGCCCATGGCAGCTTGCCATTCTCAAGGCGGTCTGCCGGCTAGGAGAGGTCCCCGGGAACCGAACCCAGGGCCTCCCATGTGGTATGCCAGCACCCTATCCACTGGGCTATCCAGCCGGCCCCTCAGGCAATGTTTTTAACTAAGGGTTTTAGCTAAGAGTCTGGATGGTTTTGGTTTTACTTTTTTTTTTTTTTTTTTTTTTTTTCTTTGAGGAACAGTTGTCAGGGATTGAGCCCAGGACCTTCTATATGGGAAGCTGGTACTCAACCACTGCGCCACCTTGCTCCCCTGAGTAGTTTGTTTGTTTGTTTGTTTGTTTTTAGGAGGCACTAGGGACTGAACCGGGCACCTCCCATGTGGGAAGCAGGCACTCAATTGCTTGAGCTACATCTGCTCCGCTAGTTTTACCTTTATTTGTTTGTTTTATGGCCCTCATAGCTTTTAAAATGATACTTTGTATAAAGTTAACTTCAATAATTTTTAATTGAACCCATACTGTGAAAGCTAATAGCCAACTGTATCTACAATATAACTTTTCAATCCTCTGGCCTATTTAATGTTTCTTGCCCCTCCTCCTTTCCCTACCATTTCAGGACACTTGGGCTTGTCCTAGAGTCATAGAGGGATTTCACATGTTTACATTTCCAGTTATTTCCTCTATTTCCAATTTTATAATACAGACTAAATTGATCGTATTGAGGAAATAAGAAAAATTACAAAGAGTCCCTTAATTTCTGGGTGTATTTGTATACCTCAGATGCTATAATTAATGCCCAGGATTTATATTATTTAATATTATACCATCTCAGGTATAGCTTTGGAAGTTAAACCAGAGACAGTAAAATTAGCATATTGATGCCCTTTTTGAGATCACAGTTCCCCTCACTGAAGCTAATTGGATTTTAGGCTTTGTTTGATAACCAGTTTGTTGTCTAAAACAGTCTTCAAATCTTGACTAGGCCTCCTCTATTACTATTTGGAAGCCAGTGAGTATAGAAAAGAGACAGTTTTAGGTTTTTCTTTCTGCTCCTGTGCATAGAAGGGATGTGCTAATAAGCAGGTGGTCAAGGTGAATGACTTACAGATCCAATCTGAGGAACTTCTTGCAGTGTTTCCCCACAGGAAGACTCTTGGCATTTTGGGTGTGACAATGACAATGAACTGTCCCATATATTTCAGGACATTTAGTATTCTTGGTTTCTACACACTAAATGCTATTTGATCCCTCATTGTGACAGTCAAAAAATGCACTTCTATATTTCCAAATGCCTACCTTAACAGCTGATGCTAGATAGACCTGGTGGAGAACCACTGTTCTAGGAGATGTTTACCTCTATGGTATCCTATTCTTCTCATTTTACTGTCATGCCTCTCATGTTTTCATTGTTGTTTCATTTTCATCCTCTTTACCAGGCCAGAAAAATCTTAGGGATCAAAGATTAAATCTTTCCTTCTTTCAGTTTTGCAGGAAAGTATGAGTATGGTCATGAAGAAAACTAATTGTTTACTCTGGCAGTTATTTAGGATGAGTAGTTAAAACCCTCCCTTCCAGTCCAGTGAAAACCTAACTTAATATAGTTCTCTTTCTCAATCTCAGAGTGGGTTTAATAGATTAAAAAAAAACAAGAATTATAATCAAATCACCCTGAAAAACAGGTTTTTAAAAAATCTGTTTAGTCATTAAGAATTAACTTCCAAAATACTAAGCAATTATTGATTGAAAAGTCAGTTGCTTAATGTTGAGTTAACAAAGTAATTGTAGTTTTAAAACCTGTAAAACAATTATGTAATGTTTATGAATGCATAAATATGTAGTAAAAAATAATAGTATGCTTGAGAATGAGCAACACTATATCCTTGAGAGGTTGCTTCTAAGGAGGAGACTAGGAGGGAAATGTGGGCAGCCTTGAGTATATCTGTAGTTTAATTTCTTAAAAAAAAAAAAATTGGAAGCTTTGATAAAGCTTTATTCTCTGTATATTTGACACTTTCACATTTTTAATTCATTGTAAATTTTACAATATTAATCTTAAAGCTATTGTTTTAAGGCTTTATCTATTACAGATTAGCTAAAAAATTGAAACCAAGTAAAATTTTATAATGCCCAAATTCTAATTAAGAAACTTTTTTTCATTTTTTCATTTAGTTCTTTGCTCTTTATAATCACTCTCATGTGTCTTTGTACTTATTTTCCTTTTACGCAACTTGTTTCCACTTCCTTTGTGCAGTGACTAGGTTTTTTCCCCCTCTGATTAATTTATCTCTACCTCATCTATATACATAGAAAACTTCTGAAAACAAAACTGAAAAGTTCTTTTTAACAATATTTTTAGTTTTGGATAAGTCTGAAGTACAGACATAAGTATTAGATCCATTTCCTTTTGTAATGTTTAATCATTCTATGAAGTTTTTTTGTATCTGGCAGAGTGTGTGGCAAATGTCATCTGTAGAGTCACAAAATGGTTAGAAAATCACTTGAGTGTGCTTATTGGTTAGCTTTATAACTCTTTGAATATGTCTGATGTGATAAATACACTTAGCTTTTTTTTTTTAAATGAAAAGATTCTCAGATTTGATTGACATGCATGATTATTTTTGCCATTAACCCTTTCTTTCTCAGGCAATAAGCAACAAAGACCAGCATAGTATATCATATACCTTATCTCGGGCACAGACGGTGGTGGTTGAATATACTCATGACAGCAACACTGATATGTTTCAGGTATTATAACATCTGAATATTTTTCCTTTAAAAAAAAGTTTAAAATCTGCCCTGTTGTTGACTTTTGCTGTGATTGAATAAAAAGTTATCGTATTTTAATAATGTATTTCATTAAAATATATATTGATTTCTAGGCCCCAGATATAGACGTTAGTATAACATGGTTAAGAGATGGGCTCTGGAATCACAGATCCTGATAAATGTTAATTAGCCACTCTGTCAGTTTTCCTCTTCTGTGTGGACTTAGTACTTGTAAAGTGCTTAGAGCTGTGCCTGATAGGAGTAAGCACGCAAAAAATATTAGCTATTATTCCAAAAGAAGAGACCAAGAAATATTCTGTATACATTTATGGGGTTTTTTGTTTGTTTGTTTGTTTGTTTGTTTGTTTGCCACTGTCTCCTACTTTCCTCTTTATGCAACAAAAAAAGTACAGGTAGTTTCTAATTATTCACATCATATATGTGAAATCAAACTTGTTTCTCAGACTTATTTGCCCAAAGCTACTGGTGCAATAAAAATTTTGTTTTCCTTCTCATTCTTTGTATCAATCCAGTGCCGATGTTTTTGTAAACAGATAACAGAACAGGCAAACTCAAAGATATAAACAAAATTCATGATATTTTCCCCTTAATATCGGAAAAGCCTTTTGGGGCAGGGGGAAACTTAAGTAGGGTATAAAGAACCTGATAAATGTTGCTCCTAAAGTTATTAGCCCAATGATTTTTCCGTTTTTCTTTATTTTACAAAATTAAATAAAGGTGAAAAGGCCTGAAGATGTCTTTAATTATAATCAATAGTAAAGTATTTCTATGAAGACACTCACTCCTCCCAAATCTTTTAATAGAACACTGAGTTTCTTTTAAGAGTAGTGTTTCTACAGTTAATATTAGGATCTGGGGGTTTTGTGTTGTTTACTAATGTCTTCCTTGCTTTTACCAAAAAATAAAATAACATTCTTAATGAAGGTAAATGTTTGAATCTCAACAAAAACCTACCACAGGCTTTAGGGTAATTTTCCATCTTTTATTTCACTGACAACCAGTTAAACTGAATGTTCTTAGCTTTTTTAAAATTAAGATGCCACCTAGATATTTAATAACAGACTAGAATTTTAGTTTCAGAAAGTACTGTGTATTACATAGTTTACCCCCTTATTACTGAAATCCTGAAAGTTAAAGATTATGGAGTTAGTTGAGAGCAAAATTGGTATTAAACCAGGCTTTCTAAATTGTGAAATGTGTCTTCACCATCTTATGAAGAACATTAAATAAGTTACAACTTTTTTGACTGTACCCTTTCTGTAGGCAGAATACCTATGGAAAATCCAAACATTTCTACACCAAAATACCTGAGAATGTAGCAGAAGCTACATTGACAAAGTAGCCAGTCTCTAAGGAAATGGTTTTATAAACATTCTAGAATTGCCTGCCTCCTAAACTAAGCATTTATTGCTGAATCCAACAAATATTCAGATTCCAACTCTGTACATTTCGTGGCACTATGAAGTAAATAATGGAGACATTACAGGCTGTCTACATGTCTACGTGATAACACTGGTGGTCTAAGTAAAGACAGACTTTTGATTGGGTTTGGAGAGGGGATAGGGAAAATACTTTATTATAGTGCCCTTTTATCTGCACCACTTGAAAGTTGTAGGATTTTGCCAGTCCATCTCTTCTGGCAAAAGAGATGGCATGGAAGAAGTACACAGTGTGGTAGATTGATAAGTAACCTACCTGGAGCTAGAATATACTTTTTGTGTGAGCAAATAACAGGAAATTAGGCATGAATCAATAGATGAGATGCACCCTGAAGGTCAGAAATATGAAAATAAAAGTTTGGATAGGCTGTAAGGAACCATTGAGTTTTTTCATCAGATGCAGGAGAGTAACATGATAAGATCTGCATTTTTAAAGATAATAGTAGCAATTAGAAGAATTATTATTATTAAAGTTTATCCTAACAGTCATTTTTTGGCATCAGATTATAACTGTGTAGGTGTTTTCTTTTTATAGAGACTTATGATTTCTTCCTCCCCACCTGTCATTACCAATATTGTTTTGATGTTGTAAATCTCTAAGACCCAGATCAAATGTTAACTCTTCTGCAACAATCTCTCTTCTCAAATAAGTGTCCCTTCTGAATATATTGATTCTGAATATTAATCCTCAATTCATTCCATGGTCTACATCTTTTGACTCTGAAAGAGCCTTTTATTTTAGGAAATAGTTTTTGTTTCTAAGGCCTGAGAATGTTTTCTTTGGATATCATTATCCTAAAAATAAAAGAAAGGGGCATCCAATCTAGTTTATTTGTTAACCAGCCTATTTCCACCTAAAACTATCCAAAGTAAATAACGACTTTATGCTTGCTAATAGGACAAAAACATTGAAGTGTTTTATCTAAAAATGTGCTGATATGAGGAGCTCCTGAGGTCAAGTTGTGCGAAGAATGACGTTTTGAGAGTCCTCATCTTAATTTTTTTTTCTCAGTACCCACATTCTTCAGTTTTATGAAACTACTCAATAACATATACATTAATGAACTGATAGTTTTTTAATGTTTTCTTTAAAACCCTGTGGCACTTGTGTCATCTGTCCCATTGATTTTTTTTTTTTTTAATCTGGGAATCTTGTTTTTCTAAAATATGGCCAAGAACCAGGAAACAAATAAAAAGGGCATCTGAGCTTATAAAATAAATGCCACAAAGTCCACACACTGAAATTGTTTTTTGTGCTCCTTGGAAGAATCCCCTGAAGTTGTTATTTAATTTCTCAAACCATAACAGAATAAGAATAGGTAGTTAGAGGAGGGTCATGCTACTAGGGACAAGCATGCCCAACAGCAAGAAATAATAGCCTAAGTACACATAGGCCTCAAAGCATGCCTGTGTAAGCCTTTACCATAAGAATCAGGAAGTATGATCCTTTAAAGAACCTGAAGACTTCACTGCATTTCAGTTTAATATAAATGCTATTCATAGTGTAATGTCCCAGAGTCATCAAAAAAGATTTACTTATGTTCAGTATATTCTTCTAAAGGAAAGTGGATTTACTCTTGGTAGAATTTTAACCCTTTTTGCCATCCAAAAGTGTTAAAATTATTATCTGCAGCCATCTAGAAAATCTCAGCTATCTTAAACTATTCATTCCCTGAGGGTTTCATTTATATTGAATCAAAAGTTTCTACTTATTAAGTTAATTACTACATCAGAGTATTTCTGATAGACTAGTTTTCAAGGGTATTGATGCCTCCAGAGTTAAGTATAAGTTTGAACTCTAGAAATTTCAGAGACTTAGTATTTTTACCTTATCATGCCTTTCTTGAAAAGATTTTCTACCATTTTCCTTTAAATATGTTTATAGATATTTCTTTTTCCCTTAGATTGGTCGGTCAACTGAAAGTCCTATCGATTTTGTAGTAACTGACACAGTTCCTGGAAGTCAAAGTAATTCTGATACACAGTCAGTGCAAAGCACTATATCAAGATTTGCCTGTAGAATCATATGTGAACGGAATCCCCCATTTACAGCACGGATTTATGCCGCAGGATTTGACTCATCAAAAAACATCTTTCTTGGGGTAAAACGCTTTTTTCTTAAAGATGCATTATTTAATACCAGTTTCTCATTCCAAACTACAAATAAATGGGAACTCACCATTCTTAACCTTTCTAGGAGAAGGCAGCCAAATGGAAGACATCAGATGGGCAGATGGATGGCTTGACCACTAATGGAGTTCTTGTTATGCATCCACGCAATGGATTCACAGAAGACTCCAAGCCTGGAATATGGAGAGAAATATCAGTGTGTGGAAATGTATTCAGCCTGCGTGAAACCAGGTCAGCTCAGCAAAGAGGAAAAATGGTAAGTACTGAGATATAGCCTCTTATTTAGATACAATAAACATATAGGATGAGTTGGACTGAAAGCATTACATATTCAGAGAAGTCTTAAATCTATTGCTGACACTGTACTGACTATCAGATACTTGCTAACAAATACTATACTAGAGGATAACTTGTATTTTACTTTTTTCAGTAAGGACACTCTAAAAGTTTATTCATATTTATGTTAATGTATTTTAAAATATAAATTTTACCTGATATTTACCTAATTAAAAATAGACTTACTGATTAGCCAGGTGTTTTCGTCAAAAGTCAGTTTTTAGTGAAGGCTGGAAAGAATATGTTACTGCTCAATATTTTATCCATTTTCAAACTAATTTTTTCATGGCTGCCCTCAGAGTTTCTTAAATATTTTAGTAACAATCATGGGAAATCTAGTTTCTTGAATAAGCAGCATTTAAGACCAAAACTTTTATGTGAAAACCCAAAAGCCTGTGGTGAATGGTTTTTTTTGTTTGTTTTCTTTTCTCTTCTAGGTGGAAATTGAAACCAATCAGTTACAAGATGGCTCATTAATTGACCTCTGTGGTGCAACCTTGCTGTGGCGTACTGCAGAAGGCCTTTCCCACACTCCTACAGTGAAGCATTTAGAAGCTTTAAGACAGGAAATCAATGCAGCCCGACCTCAGTGCCCTGTAGGGTTCAACACACTTGCATTTCCTAGTATGAAGAGGAAAGATGTTGTAGATGAAAAACAACCATGGGTATATCTGAACTGTGGCCATGTCCATGGCTATCATAACTGGGGAAACAAAGAAGAACGTGATGGAAAAGATCGTGAATGTCCTATGTGTAGGTCCGTTGGTCCCTATGTCCCTCTGTGGCTTGGATGTGAAGCAGGATTTTACGTGGACGCTGGCCCTCCAACCCATGCCTTTAGCCCATGTGGGCATGTGTGTTCAGAAAAGACAACTGCCTATTGGTCCCAGATCCCACTTCCTCATGGTACTCATACTTTTCATGCAGCCTGTCCATTTTGTGCACATCAGTTGGCTGGTGAACAAGGCTACATCAGACTTATTTTCCAAGGACCTCTAGACTAACAGACAGTTTTCCTCCAGGACTACATTATAAATTTATAAGCTAAGTGATTTGGGATTTCCAACCTGTTGTCCATATCACAGTTTCTCTGTTCTGATCATTTGCATTAAGATGAAGAATTTTTTAAAACATTTATAATAAATAGTAGCAAAATTTCTGAGAAAAATCTGGGAAACTCAAGCAAAGGGATTTCTAAAAGTACCAGACTTCTGAATTCTGAGCTTTGAAGATATATTTTGGGGAGAAATAGACATAGTCTTAATTTGATGCCTTCATTTTAGTGTTTTTGAATCATCCATCCTCAGTGTTGAAAAATTGTTTTGTATAACTGAGGGTATTGTTGGTTCAAACTATGTTAGTTTACATTTTGTTGCAAACATTGTAAAATACAGCAACATGTATATTAA
The DNA here is from genome assembly GCA_004027955.1 of Chaetophractus vellerosus. Classification (NCBI taxonomy): domain Eukaryota; kingdom Metazoa; phylum Chordata; class Mammalia; order Cingulata; family Chlamyphoridae; genus Chaetophractus; species Chaetophractus vellerosus. Next base: position 4,701 of record PVKH010027277.1, on the reverse strand, counting down.
CATTTTTTTCTATTTATCTTTATTATAGAAACTGTCTTAGAATGGTCTTGATAGAGTAGTATGATAGCAATGGTGTCATCCTTGGTGTGAACGGTAGTTTAGCAAGCATAGTTCAAGCATTTACAAGACTGGGAAAGACAAGAGAGCCTCTCCTTCTTCACCCTGTTCCTCTTCCCTGCCTAAATATGGAATTTGGTAGGTTAGAATACTTTGTAAAGCCAAATTCATATTAATTACCATTGTGTGAGATGTGTTTGTTTTTAACCACATTGAAGATAATCAGGAAGGGGTTTTTTTCTTATTGTTTCTCTTGTGTGTAGTACTATAACAAAAACATAATGCTAAGAAACATTTTTATATGCTCCTTTGAATATGCAATTTAATCTAGATTATCTATTTTTCTCCCGTGATAACTAATCTGTTTTTAGTATCTGCAGCATTTGGTAAGTTTATTTTTTAGATATAAACTGTGGTTCATCTGTTCACTGTTTCTAGAAAAAAAAGCACTCCCGTGAGAAAAAGCATAAAATAACAAGAAAAGAGATTGGCCTGATTTGCTTTTAGGAAAAGAAATGTTTAATTAATTACTCTGTATTAGGCCTCATCTAGGCATTAGAAAATCTAAGAGATGCAAAGAGTTGGATGACAACAGTGCCCCCTTTTTATAAAGCCAGCAAACAGCCTTAACTGTCGGTTTGAAGCTTAAGGTGAGTTTTCCAGTGTGAGCCAAGAGGATGTTTGGCTGGCAAATGAAGCACCAGTGACATCAGAGTGGAGGAACAAAATTGTGTTGTCTTTAATTCTTTAATTCCAATAAGTTTTTTGCTTTCAAAAGTGAGAAAGCATCTCTTTCCACCCCTTGCCATTTTTTTAATGCACCACAAGAAAAGAAAAGTATAGGCGGTTGCACTACATCAAACTCTTTTGTGACATTTGTAGAAACCAATGCACTTTTAGATTAGATAGAATCATTTTTTAATATTTTGATTTGTTTTCCTTTAGTTTGAAAAGTTGTATGATACTTAATTGACAGTAGCAAATTTCTATATGTGGTAGCATAGCTTTAATTTATCCTATTATAACACTGTTCTGGATTTTCTTTTGGTTAAAAAAAATGTTGCTTAGAAGCCATGAACTATTTTATTTTATTTCAAATGTCAGAATTTCCTTGTTTTTAAAAATGATCGTTTGGGTTCACTCAGGAAATGCATGTCAGGAAACTTGTATTATAAGTTTACTAGTTGTTATGTATCAGTAACTGCTGTTAGCCCCTTTTTCAAAGAAATATAATTGATTTTGAAGTTTTCTAGATTCTACACACCTGTGACTAATGCAAGGAAGTCAAGTCCTGTGTTGTATTTGTTCTAATCATTTCTATTCAGGCTATACATTGTAGCTAATTTTTATTTGCAATTAATTTATTCAAACTAAGTAAATACTTTTCAAAATAGATACTTGAATTTGTCTCTGTGAGTTCGTTTTTGCATATCTGAGAATGGGAAACCAGAAGTGAAAACTTGTGGACAAATCTACCCCATACTCCAGAAATACTCATTTGAAATAAATTAAGAGTTTGCATGTAATGTTGTAACACCTTAATATCTCTAATTCTCTTGGGAAAGGATCTGTTACTTATTAATAAAAAAAACTTTGTTAGGATTTAGTAATTGAAGACCTTTCTAACTTAAGTCCTACAAGAGAATTGGCTCTTTGCACTTTGTCTACTAGACTATTTAAATAGTGCCTCCATAACCATACAAGGTTCATATTCTTCCCAAAGTGCCTAAATTTCCTACTACAAGCTGGGGAAAATCTGTTTCATTTTCTAGCAAATTCAAATTTTAAAAACTCAGGTAATTTAAATCATTAGGTATTTTTCTCTTTGAGCTTTTTGAATATTAGTTTTGTCCATTTGTCATTGCCTGTTAATTTTTCCTTAGTTGTGTTAAGGGAATGTCAGTATTCTGGCCAAGGAGGAGAAGTTGTATTTAGTTCTCCTATATGCATTCTCAAGAAAGGTAATCTTTACAGGTTAGCTCTTTTATCAAATAAATCTTAATGTTCAAATGTTATTTAATTTGTACAAGGGAAGGAAATTTTTCATCTAAAACTTGAGGTCATGAAGCAAGACAGGGCAGATATCCAGAAGTAGAGGTCTTGAACCAAGTAATCTTCTTGAAGCTATAATTCTTGCCTCCCTCATAGTATATATAAAGCAGGATAAAAATACATTGTAATAATGTAAAAATTATTAGTTTAAATAATATGGATACATTAAAATATCTATCCCCCATCTCCACTTTCAGAATTACTCTTCCAGAAGTATGTTTTCATACCATACCCTCAAATTTCATCCTGTCATTCTAACAACAGATCTTTCACTACCCACTCTGCACTAGGCCCTGTTCTACACTTTGGGTAGTGCAGCAGGGGAGGAAAAAAAAGGCCTTTGTGCAGCTTGTGTTCTGGTAGGGAAAATAGACATGAACAAGAAAAAGATAAAACATGTTACATAGTGAAGAATGCTGAGAGGACAGATAACATAGGAAGGGGAGATAGAAGATGTCATGTGCAAGGAGGAGAGCCTTCAAATAGGAGGGCCAGGAAAGCCTCACTGAGAGGGTGATATATGAGTACAGACCTGAAGGAGCTGAAGGGAGTAGTGGCTACTTGGGAGAAGAGCTTTCCAGGCAGAGAGAATAGCAATTGCAAGGGCCCTGAAGTAGAAACATACCTGTAAACCAGCAAAGAGGCCAGTGTGGCTAAGCAGTAGGCAAAGGGGAAGAGTATTAAGGAATATCAAAGAGGTAAAGTGAGTGATGGGGATAAAACTACATCATGGAAGACCTTGGGAGAATTTTGGCTTTTACTCTGAGATAGCCATTGGAGGGTTTTGGGGGCAGGATAAGTGACATGATCTGACTTAACATTTGAACAGGATCCAAACAAATTGAAGTGGAAATAGGGAGAGTGATTAAGGAGCTATTGCAGTAATCCTGGAGAGAAATGGTGGCTTGTATCAAAGTGGGGGCAGTAGAGGTGGTAAGAAATGATCAGATTCTGGGTACATTTGAAAGGCAGAGATGACTGCATTTGAGGACAGATCAGATTTGGGAAGTAAAGAAAGAGAAGCATCAAGGATGATTCAGCTCACGTAAGACTCAGCAAGAATGGAATTTCCATTCACTGCAGTGGGGAAGATTATGGGAGGAACCGTTTGGGGAAGGGCTGTGGAATTAGGAACACAGCTTTGGAATAAGATTGAGTTTCCTATTAAACAAGATATTTGTCAAATATGGGATGTCTCTTTTCTTCTTTAACTGTTGTCACAGTTCTCAACCATTATGATCAGTGACCTCCATATACCCTATGCTAGCTGAGAATCAACAACAAAGTATTCCTCCTGATTAATTGTGAATTTCCTTTCATTGAATTTGAAAATTAGGACACCTCTCCTGTTTCCCTCTGCTTTGGCCGCCCTCTGAGGAAATGAAGTTCTCTTTTCAACTGCAGTAATTTCCTTTAGTCAAAGGGTTCTGAAATAGTTTTACTTCCTCCTCACCCATATACACCTTTTTACTTGGCTCTTAGCATTTGAAAAAAAAAACAGTTCTCATTTTATTGAATCTTAATATTTTTGCTACTTCAAATCCTTTTTGACGGTGGCAGAGCACAAGTTCTGTTTGTTTTTTCAGGTTTTTGCTTTGTTTCATTAAAATGCTTATGGAAAACAAAGAATTCTTGAACCTATTTTTGAAAGTCCAGATTTTAATATCCAGCTTATCTGAAGGACATATGCCTGTATTTGATAACACTTGTTGGCAGAAAATGGGGTAAATCAGACCAAGAGAGTCTCCTAGTAATCAGTGTAAAATACAATGTCCAAACATGGTGTTAGACAATGTGATGGAAATGCTGGTTTCTTTAGGTTGATGATGGATTGTAAACCCAGCTATGTATGTCAAACTTAAAACATAGCATAAAATAAATTCCTAACAGTTAACATTTTGAGTATTTGCTGTCAAACATTGTTCTAAATATACCATTCTAAATATATTGTATTATTTAAAACTCAAAACAACCATATGAGGTAGGAACTATTATCTCCATTTTACAATGGAAACCAGGCACAGCAATGTTGAGTAACTTGCCCAGTGTTGACATGGCTCATAACTGAAGGAATCGGAATGTTAACTTCAAAGGTGTGACTCCATACCTGTGTACACAGTCAACACATTTTACTGCTTCCCCATTTTAATGATAAAACACACTGAAAATTCTTGGTCAACTTCATAAAGGAGTATTGCAATGCCTACCACATAGCAATACTCAAAAAAAATTTATTTCCAGCTTGTGGGCAGCTAAAATCAATATAAGAAACAAAACAAAAAGGCCTGGGGTAAAAGACTCTGCTTTAAGACATGCAATAGAGTGCCTGAGAAGGGGAGAAAGTTGACTTCAAAGGGAGTAGAGAGGACATATGAATTTCCTGTAAGCCGGGGAAGTCCTAAGGCCATGAAAAAGTACAAGCCCAGGGGCCCGGCTAGATAGCTCAGTGGATAAAGAGCTCGCTGGGAAACCACATGGGAGGCCCTGGGTTCGGTTCCCGGGGACCTCTCCTAGCGGGCAGACCGCCTTGAGAATGGCAAGCCGCCATGGGCGGGCCGGAGCCGCCGTGGGCAGGGCAAAAAAGCTGCCACG
>PVKH010027276.1:0-13049 GCA_004027955.1 Chaetophractus vellerosus | reverse complement strand
CCCCTTGTTTATTTTTCAATCCACAGTAAACCTTCTTACAAGTAGAACTACCTAGAAGTAACTGTGACCCAATTAAACTCTGACAAACCATATCAGCAATCCTCCCTGAATCTGACACTGAGGAAAATATAAGTAGAGTCAGCTGTAGTAGTCCCTCCCTGGTAGTTGAGTGTGTGACTTTTATCTATGATATGAATTCCTTTCCTCATGTCACTGAAAGACAAAGCTATGGGCAACATCACAATTAATGGAAAGATAACCAGCTAAATTCAATTTAACCTTTATGATCTTTCAGATACTCTTCTGAGCAAATAAAATGAAATACATAATTCAAGCCTCACAACAGCTTCTTGTAGCAGGTGCTACTATTGACTCATTTTACAGATAATGAAACTGTGGTATAGAAAAATTAAGAAATGATCAATTTTATATACCAGGTAAGTTCTGGAGTCAGGATTTAGTCTGAATCTAGAGCCACATCTTTAAAAATTATATTTTATTGTATCCCATAATCAGATAGACTTAGCTTACTTCCTGGATCCTAATTTTATTACCTTTGTGATCCTTGGCAGGTTAGTTGCAAGTGGAAATTCTATCAACTTCCTGATAGGGTTATTGTGGGACTTAAATAAGTTATCTATATGCCCCATCTCTGTAGTTACATTTTTCTCTATAGTGTCTTAACCTTCAAGTGCTTTTTGCTTGTTTGCCTCTGACCCAATAGCCCTTTCTCATCCAAAATGTGTTCATCACTTTTTCTGGGACATTTCTTCTTTGATAAACAAATATTCCAATTCCATTTACCTCTTCACAAACATTTCTTCTATTTCCTAAGTTTAACTGATATTATATTATCTTCTTCTAGCATTTCCAGTGGGATTTCTCATTCTTTTTTAATCCCTGTACCATGGAATCCCAAAGCGAGCAAATATTCCTTCCAGACAACTACTTTTCCATCATTAACTGGTAAGTTTTCAGAGAGGTTCTCTGACCACCCCTTCTTTAAAAGTTCCTAAGAGTCACTTTCTATATCACAGCATTTACCACTATTCTATATTATGTTAGGTCAGGTTATGACTATATTATATTATACTATATCATATCATATATCATATTATTATGCCATATATCATATTTACCATATTACAAATTACCCTACATTTTTATTTTCCTTCTTCCTCAGTTTTCAAGTACATCCATGAAAATAGATCTTTGTCTGTTGTGTTCAACAGAGTAACTCCAGAGCCTAAACTGGTGATGGCATTTAGGGGTCCTCATACATATATTTGTTAAATGAATTTATGACTGAAGACTGAATTCTCAGGTAATATGTATCTTTTCTCTTGTAATTTCTCAGAAGGGAAAGTCAAGGAGAACATGAATCAGTTCTTCCATTTGTCATTATAAATATGTGGAAATCAAGTATATAAAAGCTCAACTTGTTTCACCTAGCAAAGCAAAGAGCATGGGAATCTTTAATATTGTGCTGCTTCAGAACTATAATTTTATGAAAAACACACCTAGGTCTAATTGCCTCCAATTAAGATAAAATCAGAATACATTGTTGATATTATTGACTTCATAAATCTAATACTCAATTATGAAATGACTCCAAACCACTGCCAAGATCTAGACAACTGTTGCTTCTCTCAGAGTTTCTTTTGCAGAAGCACCCTATATTATAAATCACTTTGAATGCAATGAAGGTCAGCTGTCTATAGTTAATGGAATGTTTCTTGCAGGATAATTGATGTATGGTACCTTTCTTTCATTAGAATGCATTTCTGTCTACATAGGGCTTGAATGGAAAAAATGGGGGTGGATTTATTCTACAAAAATAAAGTTGAGATTTTAAAATTATTATTAATAATCATGTTAATAATGGACTTTTTTATTTCAAAATGAAAAATTAAGAAAACACATCCTTTTAAGACATGAAACTGGAAAAGGGATTATTTGAGTCTGCATACTTGGGAGCTGTGGGTTTTTAAAGATGAAAAGATCTAATAGATGTTATGAACATATATATATTAAAATTTACCTTTCAGAAGCCACACCTACAGAAGCTTCATTATGAGAAGATATCTTTATCAGCATTTTTCACCTAAAATGCACTGAGGTCCTGATTATAACAAAGTGAGTTTGAGCTCAGATATCTCTATAACCAGGATCTGTTTCTAAGGACAGTAATGTGATATGTGCTTTGTTCAAATCCCAGATCAGCCACTTACTGGTTGTAGATCCTTGCCCAAGTTTTCTTAGCTTTGTAAAATGCAGGTAATCACCTCTTCGCATTTTCATGAGGAGAATTGAGTTAATGACTATAGCATACATAAAATACTTGACTCTTAGCAATTACTCTTTGAATGTTACCTCTTATTTATTTTTGTTACTAAGGGCCTTGTTTTGACACATTTTTCTGTGTGGAGTAACAGGTGGGCAATATACCCCATAAACATTGAATTCCTTATAGGTCTGTCTCCACTCATATCTTGGCTTATTTCAAAAACAGCAAGGGATTTGGAGAAAAAAAAACAGCTGCCATTACTGTTTCCACAATTTATTAATTATATGATTTTATTCTATCTACTTCACATGACTAAGACTCAGTTCATTTACCTGAAATAATCTACCGTGTACTGTTGTTTCATATTATAATTTTGTAATCTGCCCTTGCCGTTGTAGTGTATTCCAGAGAATATCGTGAAGAAGGTAAACTAATGACAATTTCCTTAACTAATTCTGTTGTATGTCTTTAACTATTTTACTTTGACAAAAGCAAGGAAAGGATGAAGAGTAAATAATAAGAAACTAAAAGCAAGAACTAGACATTAGAAAACAGACTAGATCGTAGAACAAGTTAAATATAAACTGGAGAAAAAAGAATCGTCTGCATTGTATCATTGTTTCTCATACTTTACCACACATACAAATCACCTGAGTCTCTTATTAACATGCAAATTCTAATTCACAGATGCAGAATGGGGTCTGAGATCCTGCATTTCTAAGAGTTAATACAGGTGCTGCTCTTCTGTCAACCAGCTTTTGAATAACAAGTTACTGGATTACCTTCAGTGCTTCAATGATAAGAAAATGGAAATTTAATCCAGAAAAAAAATCTGTTAGTAAATAGCCCTGATTCATTTTAGGAAGTGAAAACTCAGTTATTCTCATGCAGTGTAAAATAGGAAAGTTCTTTTTTATTTATTAATTTGTTTGTTGGCTCATCTAGGAAGCCATGTCAATTTGTTTGGAAAGCTGGGTAACTTTACTGAGATTTTATTCTCTCAAAACTTTTGGAGTAGGCCATCCTTAACTCATAATTTGTCTCAAAGACCTCCAGGGTGAAGGGGATAATCTGGGTGGGACCTCCAAAAAATGCATGAGTTGACTCTTCTTGTGGTATTCAGAGAAAAATACATGCTACCCTACCTTCCACCACAAACAGAATTGGGAATTCTTTCTAAGCTGTGATGGTAGAGCAGGTCTATCTCAAAGCCACTGTGTTCTCAGCCTACCTGTGGCATTAGAAACAAAGACATCCCAGAGAAACCTCTTCCAGAAAATGTGAGCTCTCAAGCTTTCTACCAGGCTTCAATAGTTGGTCTTATATTTTAGCATGTGATTCCTCCTAATAAAGAATTTCAAGAGAATTATGTTCCAAATACGTAAGTTTAGGCTGCTCTTCTAAACAGATCCCTTTCCAAAGAATATATCCTCCATATTTAGCTGGATAATATTTTGAGAAGTTAATACATGTAGCATGTTTGGTGCTTCACTGATTTAGGGACATTATGTGACCAGAAATACTGTTTTGAGCTGTATTGGAGCCTGTAGCAAATGGAAAAATCAATAGTGCTGATCTTGTCTTTATTTAAAAGTTTTATATTTTGTTCATCATGGATTTTTTTATTAATTTTGATTTTAAAATTGCATATTAAAATATTATCATTATTGAAATTTTTGTGTCCCCTTAAATTCTGTGCTCAAGGTGTATCTCTTATCTCTCCTTAACAATCAGATGGAAAAATTTCAAGACTTCCTTCCAAGTTTTGGTTTTGCAAAAATCTAAATCTATCATGGAAGGTATATTTTACAGGAAGATGCAGAGAAAATATGGAAGAAACTTGGAAACATATATTAAGCTAGGGGAAGAAAACAGTACTGTGTGTTCTAGAGCAGCTGGGATGCAGATTTTAACCTCAGGGATATTCTATATAGGAGGCAAATCCTAAGAGCTTGGGTGCTTTTAATGGGTGATTTTAACCCCTGAAATCGTCAAGTTTGGAGAAGATTCCTGTGCCCCAAGGATCGCATGGAAACAGCAGAAAATCTTGAGCTAGGGAAAGATCATGAAGGGAGAACAATAAATGTCTCCCTGATAGAATGTTAACATGACTCTAGGATTATTCAAGGATTACAGAAATAAACAAAATTAAACTTTTTAAGATTTCAGCAGATGTTGTATGTGCATGTATGGAATGAAGAGAGTGTTTAGAGGATGATAAAGTTTTTTTCTTGTACATATGAATTTATTAATCAAAATTCATGTTGGCTATATATAGATACTTAGACCTAATGACTTCTGCCTTTTCGGTAGCATTAAAGATGCTGGTATAGTGTAAAAACCGAAGTTAGCAGCACTCACTAATAAACTTATCTTATGGAAGATTATTTTTGCATGGGTATATCAGATTTTCTAATTATTATTTCTTGGACCAATCAGCTTCACCAATCTCACTGAAAGAAAGAGGGCCTATATGCTATGATCATAACAGGGGATCACAACTGCCAGGTCTTGGATCATTGGATCTGGATGGGCACTGTACCCACAATGATTTAATTCATGGGCTAAGTTGATTTCATTGAATTCTCTTGGAAATTTGTAATTAGGACACCCTTACTGAGCTAGTTAGCCAGTTGGAATGTAGAGGTCAATTGAGCCTAAAAGTCATGGAGAATCATACCGAGTGAGATAGGATTTGATTTATTGATTTTGTACCCACATTAAAAAAACAAAATACTTAAACTAAAAAAAAAAAAAAAAGCATACTGACTGTGTTTTAAGAGTAAATAATAAATAAGAGAGAAGAAAGGACTCAGAGATGGAACTAGTAAAAGCTGTCCCTGCTTTCTTTGTCATGCACTAAAGACTGAGCCCTAGTCATAGTGATAGCCAAAGTGCTTGACACAAAGTGCAACGTACCTAAGTGATGCCCTGAAACACAATCTTATTCCTCTAATTCTCTGGTGATAGGAATGTTTACCTTCTCACTGAGCCATAGTACAAAAGAAGGCATTATAGCATCCTTTAGAAGCCACAGCTTCCTCAAAGGAGAAAGTGCCTTGATGATAAAAGCAAATTTCCAAGGTGAATGTCTGTAAGCCTACAATGAGAATGAAGTTAGCAGTGTGAAAAAATCTAAGCTAACCCTGAAACCATTCTTTAGTAACATACTAGGAAACAGATTCATTCTGTTGTAAATTCTGAACCAGTTGCTCTTCAGACCTGAAGAGATGGTTTTAAGTGGCCTATAGATTCCATTTAATGTATATGCATACTGAAAATCATGAAAAAGTATTTCCATAGCACTCATGACCTTCCGGTAGAGAGTACAAGTGTCTATTCAAAGTTAAAATGTTAGGAAACATTAAGAACAATATAAAAAAATAATAAAAAGAAATCTATATTTTTATCTAAGCTAATATTAATATTAAAGTGAATATTTTTATGAAATATTCACAAGATAATTTAACCAAACTATAAGGCCCAACAAAAACTTTTCCAGTCATTTCCTTAAAGAATGTTTTTATTAGGTGATGCTATATTATAAATTACAGTATCTGTGAGGTGAATGAGTAGAAGGTAAAAAGATTGAAATTATGATACAAAATCATATTAAAAATCTTTGCAATATGTTAAGACAAAAAATTCAATAGCTGTAGAAATAAAGGAAAGAAATATAGCTAATCAGTTAGATGTTAGTTTAGTAAAGTAATGTGTAAAGCTTTTAATTATAAAATCATTATGCATTTTATTGAGAATGTTTCAATTTCCCTAAGAACCCTGACTAAAACAAAGCTATAATACCAGGCATAGATAAATTTTTTCTATTTTAATCTAGTAGTAGCATAGAAACATTAAAAAAAGTGTTCAAGAGCAATTCAAATACTTCTCCTCAGTCAATAGTCCTTAAATCCTGACCTTTTTATTCATTCTCAGTGACTGAGCTTATTACCTAAATTTGTGAAATCTGGATACCTTCCCTTCCCATTTCCATTCCAGCAAACAATTTCTCTGGTAGAACTTACCACCCATATTTCATTATCTTGACGTTTCTCTGTTCACTATTTCATTATTGTTCCTTTAGTTTTATTAAATTCTACATTTCACTTTTCTTTGGCCTTAATTTCATTTATTTTTCAAATGTATTGAGAAGTATGCTTATAGGGTTGCTATGTTCCCTTTATTATTTTTTAAAATATTTAGTTAATGCTATACATTTTTATTTATGCATGGTATTATAGTTGTGTATTAGTCAGGGTTCCCTAGGGAAACAGAACCGACAAGAGATATCTGTAAATAGAATTAGATTTTGTAAAATTGTCTCACACAACCATGGGGATGCACTAGTCCAAATTCTATAGGACAGGCTGTAATGCAGGGACTCGGACAAAGGTGCTTGTTAAGTTCCCCAGGAGACACTGGCTGTCTGATGTAGAGTAGGAAATTCTCTCTGTGAATGCTGAAATCACTTCTCCTTTTAAGGCCTTTCACTGATTGAATGAGTTGTCACTCATTGCTGATGGCAATCTCCTCAGTTAATTGTAGATGTAATCAGCCATCTATGCAATCAACTCACTGATGATTAAACCCATGAAATGCTCTTTATTACAATTAGCCCAGTGCTGGCTTGACCAAACAACAGGGTACCATTACCTGGCAAGAAAACACATTAGCCTAACCATCATATGTTATTCCACCAGTTTTAATAGATTTAATTTTCATTATCATCAGTTCAAAATATTCTCTATATTCATTGTTATTTCTACTTTGACTCATGGGTTTTTAGAAGTTTATTTCTTAATTCTTCTAGCAATAATGGATCTAGGAATTGAGTACAAAAAGATTCACAAACTGATATTATGTTTTTTCCTGAAGAAACAAGACAATACAACTCATGATGGAGTCATTCCAAATAAAAAGTAATCACACTTAAATATGATCAACCCTCTAAATTATCCAAGGATATAGAAATACGCATACTATGAAACAAGTATATATAGTCAGCAAAATCCAGACTGTTTGAAATTCTTCAGAAGAACTAGTCAGACGCTTAGAACACATTTTTATTTAAGGAAAAAAAAATAGAGGAGAAAGAGAAGACAGAGTTTAAAATAGATTTAAAAGGCTCACTACCTATTGCCATTTGTATTCCATATATGCTCCTGACTCAAAAATTAGAATAAGTTGCTATGTGTTTGTTAATAATATATAAAAACTTTTGAGAGACAATTTGAAATTTGAATACTGACTGTGTATATGAAGATTTAAGGGATTATTTGTTCATTTATTCTAGGTGTGATAATCTGAGCATTACTGGTGTAGGGCATTAGGTGTTGGGTAATATATGGGATAGGGCATAGCTGGGACATGCATCTATGGAATATGTAAGTGTTCATCTTGTAGTGCGTTAGCTCAGTGGGTGGAGACCCACACAATAAACAAGATAATATTAAAGTCCCATCCTAGGGAGTCTTGTTATGTCCTAAATTATAGGGACAAGAATCCCTTGAGAACATAGGCAGTGCCCAGTAAAAGAAAACAGAACAATATAGCAAGCCTTCAATATTATTCCAAGTAATTATGAATCTTATTCTTCAAAAATTGAAACATAGTCGTTACTGTATTAGTCAGCCAAAGGGGTGCTGATGGATAATACCAGAATCTGTTGGCTTTTATAAAAAAAAGCATTTACTTAGGGTGGAAGCTTAGAGTTACCAGGCCATAAAGCATAAGTTACTTCCCTCATCAAAGTCTATTGCCACATGTTGTAGCAAGATGGCTGCCAATGTTTGCAAGGGTTCAGGATCCCTCTTCCTCTCTTGGCTCCATGATCTCAGCTTCTTCCAATATCAGCTGTAGGCTGGGATAAGTCTTGTCTCTCTCCCAGAGCTTGTTCCTCTCTGGACTCAGCTGCTCTGATCTCTCCATAAGGTCAGCTGTAGACTATCAGGTGAACAGCTCATCTCTCTTCACAGGGCCTCTGCCAAGTCTAATGGAGCCTTCTTTCTTTTCTCATGTATCTGCTTTTCTGTGTTAAGTTCCCGGGTCTACAGGTCAAAACCCCAGCATCAAAACTCCACTGTCTGCTCTGCCCTGTGGTTCTCTCTGTGAGTCCCTGTCCCCATGGGGATTCATTGTGCTACTGATGTGACCCAATCAAAGCCTTAATCATAATTTAATCAAGTAAAAGTGAAACCTCTGAATCCCATACAATCTAATATGCTCAGAGGAACAAACCAGTTTACAAACATAATCCAATATCTATTTTTGGAATTCATAAATAATGCCAAACTGCTACAGTTACTATAGATTCTGAAGGGAGAGGATGGGAAGAATAGAATAGATGGAACATAGAACATTTTTGGGACATTGGAATTGTTCTGAATGATCTTGTAAAAATAGATACAGACCATTTTAAATTTCATCAAAACCTATAAAAGTGTATGGTCCAAAATATAAATCATAATGTAAACCATTGACCATGGTTAGTAGCAATGCCTCAATATTTGTACATCAATTTTAGCAAATGTACAATCTGTGTGTAAAATGTTATTAATAGGGGAGGGTGGAAAATTGGGAGGGTGTGGGGTATATGGAAATCTCCTATATTTTCTATGTGACTTTTCTGTAATCTAAAGCTTCTTTGAAGATAAAAGGAAAACAAGACACTGGGGGAATATATGGAAGAAATTGTCACTATACATAAAAGACAACAGATCTTACAGTGATGAAAGGCACAATGTCAGAAAAAATTTATATTATTTCAATTTTTAATTTTTAAAAAAAATTTGGTATTTTATTTGTTATTTTTAAAGCTATTATTATTTCATTTTCTTATTAATTTTATTTGGCTATTTGGTTGGCTTCATTTTTGGAGAGGTTTTGGATCACAGAAGGGTTACAACTGTGGCAGGGAGGATCACTGTTGTGGGGTGTTGGTGATGGGAGGATGTGTAGGGAGGGGTGTACCTGGAGCATTCCTCTAAGGCAAATGAATATGTTCAAGTTTTCATGGGGCTTTGTCTCAGTAGGTGTAAATATACACAATAAATGAAAGAATATTGAATTCTCATCCTGAGGAGGCCTTCTACATTCTCTAATAGAATGGCAAGAATCCCCTGAGTACAAGGGCACTGCCTAGTGAAGGAAGACAGACCATAATGCCAGGCCTTTGATACTGACGATTGTACTTATGAACTTTATCTTGTGAAATTGAAGCTTAGCATAGTATTATATATGGCCTAAGAGTTACTCTCAGAAAGCCTCTTTGTTGCTCAAACATGGCCTCTCTCTAAGTCAAACTCAGCATATAAACCACTACTTCCCTCACCCCCCACCCCCAGGGTGCGACTTGACTCCCAGGGATGAGCCTCTCTGGCACTGAGGGGTTATTATCAAGCACCGAATAGCAATGCATCTGGAAAAAGACCTTGACCAAAAGAAGGAAATATTAAATACATAGTTTTTATGGCTAAGAGATTTCAAAGTGAGCCAGGAGGTCATTCCAGAGGTTATGCTCATGCACATCTCAGCAGGAACTCATTGACTCTCATAGTAAATAGTCCCTCAAACAGCAGGGCTCCTGAGGGCTCTAGAGACATCCAGTTACTATAAGCAGGACAGACAAGCTCAGGAATTCAGCATTCTGTCAGTGGTCCTTACTCTGGAATTTATGCTCCCCAGTGTAACAGAGTTAGACTCATTTATAGTTTCCCTAACCGTGGCTCTTCTGCCCCTTTATTTCAACCTACAATTAACACTATACTTGTTAAATATATGAACAGAGACTTAAATCTTTGGTCCATTCATGTGCTAATTGAGCCCTGAATCTCAGCAGAGATGCAGCACCTACTCTCCAGTTCACTGGACTCACCCAGGACAACTAACAAGGAAATGATGATGGACAACTCTCAGCCCAAGGAATAGAGTCTGTCTGCAAATGCAAACAAGATAACTCCATCCATCTGCCCCATGGGATCTAAGCCCCTTCTCGATTAGAAGCAGGGTGGGCATCACCATCCCCAAATCCTCAAGATTAGTGAATGAACAATGGAGTAAAGTGGACTTTTTATTATTCTATTGTAGACTTATTATTCTAGCAATGGAAGGACTTTTATCAGTGGCCACCAGAGGTTCTGAGGGGAGGGAAAGGAAAGAACAGGTGTAATATGAGGGCATTTTTGGGACATTGGAATTATCCTGCATGTACTGCAATGTCTGATACAGGCCATTCTATATTTTGTCATAACCTACAAAATGGTGCAGGATAGAGTGTAAACTATAATGTAAACTGTAGTCGATGGTTAGTAGCAATGCTCCAATATGTGTTCATCAATTGTAACAAATGTACCACACTAAGGAAGGATGTTCTTAATGTGGGAAAGTGTGGGAGTGGATGGGGATGGGACATATGATAATCCCCTATATTTTTTATGTAGTATTTATGTAATCTAAAGCCTATTTAAAAATAAAAATTAAAAAATTTTTTTAAAAATTCCTTATATTTTGGAGTTCCAATGAGGTAATTATGGATGATATGACATCTGGGATTTACTTTAAAATAATGCAGGAGAAAATGTGAATGGGGTTGGGGATAAGGCAGGACTCATCATAAGCTAAGAATAATTGGATTTGGCAATTAGGAGGTTCCACATGCTATTTTATCTACCTTAGTGTATATATGAAATTTCAATAATAAAACACTTTTACATATTTATTTCCAAATTTCCGTGATGATAGACACCCTCTCAATCACTCTCCATCATCCCTGTCTCCTAATATTCATGCCTTTTTTATCCCATCCCTTCAATGGAGGACTCACTTCTAACAAATGAAATACAGCAAAAGTGATGGGATATCACTCTCAGATTAGGTTACCAAAAAACTCTAGCTTTCATCTTTCTTGCCTCCTCTTGTTCCCTTGCTTGCTTGATTCTACTGAGAGGCCACACGGCAAGAAAGTGATATATCCAGGCCAACAGTGAGCAAGGAACTCAAGCCCCCAGTCCAATTGCCCTAAAGTAACTGAATCACTCCAAGAACCACCTGAGTGATCTGGAAGCAGACCCTACTCTGGTCTCGCCTTGAGATGGCTTAGTCCCTACTGACACTCTCATTGCAGCCTTGCATTCTGAGCCAGAAGACAGAGCTGAGTGGTGGATAGACACCTGACCCACAGGAGCTGGGAGATAATAAAGGTTTGTTTTAAACCACTAATTATTGAGATGGTTAGTTATACAGTTATAACTAATACAATGGGTTTTTCCAGTTACCATTTCTTATTAATTTCTATCTTAATTCCACAGCAGTCAAAGGAAAACTTTAATTGAAGCTGATTGAGGTTTCTTTCTGGCCCAGCATGTGTCTAATTTTAGTAACTGTTATGTGTTCACAAGACAAGGAAGTATATTTTATTGTTGTTGTAGTTGTTTTTGTAAGTTCTACACATGTTTATATCATGATTTTTATGACTATGCTCACATTGGCTATATCCTTACTAATTTTTATCTCTTTCAATTAAATTAGTGAGAAAGTTTTATTAAAAAATTCCAACATTCTTAAAGATTGTATAGATTTTCTTTTATATTGACAATTTTTGCTTTATATATTTTGGCTATTATTATATGCAAACTAACTGGAATTTCTATATTTTAGTGATGAATTGACATATTGACATCTTTCTCTGAGTTGTTTTGGTTTATAGATTATTTTATCTAATATTAATATAGTTATACCAGATTTTTTAGCATTTGCATGGTATTCCTTTTTCTATCCTTCTATTTTACTATAACATATATAAACATACTTACCTCAGTTTTATTTTGTCAAGTGTTTGCATGGTACACTTCCATCCATCTTTTTACATTCAGTCTTAAAACCAAAGTAATATTTTAGTCTTAGTGAAATGAATGTGAGGAATGTTATGACATGATTTATTTTAAATATTAGTAACTCTTTAGATTCTAGAAATTAAGGGGCAACAGTGAGAGCTGAAATGCCACATAGAGGAATATTGCAATAATATACGTGATAGGAGATGACATTTGGAGTAAGATGGTAGTAGTGGAAATGAAGAAAGTGTAGCAATTCAGGGGACCTGTTGATGAATTGAATGGGGAAAGAGAAATAAAAAAAGAATGATCCATGAGTTTTTGGTGTGAATAACTGTATCATCAGCAACATCATTTACTGTGATAAGGCAAACTATAGAATTTGGTGACACAAACAAAAGTTGTAGTTTGAATATGTTAGATTTTAAATGACCCTTATCTGTAAAATTTGTGGATTGGTTGGATACATGTGCCATGTTCAGGTAAATATTAGTAATAAATATTTAAAGTTAGCTACATGATTACTCAGGACATGCGATGGAATGGAGGCCCTTAAGAAATAAGTATATAGAGAGGAGAAGATGCAGAAACAAATCCAGAGTATTCCTTGCAAAGTAGTCTAAGAAGAGATCAGTGAAGTTAAAAATCAGAAGTGGTTGACAACATAAAATCCAAGCTAGGAAGCTGAAGTGAGGAGAATGCTTCTGAGACATCAAATAAGATAGAGTCAGGCGAATATTCTCGCTGTCCTGATTTTGTGACAATCAGGGTAGGCTAAACATTCACTATATTAGAAACCACACATATACCCCAGACCTAGTTTTCTCCCTAGGTCTGGTTTTTTAGAATGCTGGTGATAAACTAAGCCTGACTGATTATATGACCATCTTGTATGGGACAAGATTGTAACTTTGGGTATCTTTGGTCAACCT
>PVKH010027275.1:0-13041 GCA_004027955.1 Chaetophractus vellerosus | reverse complement strand
GAGAGAAATGCAGCCCCGGGAACAAAGGAACCTGGAAGCCTGAACCCTGGAGACGTCGGCAGCCATCTTCCCCCAACACGTGGACTCTGGTATGGGAAGAAATTTATGCTTTGTGGCCTGGTAACTGTAAGCTTCTACCCCAAATAAATACCCTTTATAAAGACCGACCAATCTTTGGTATATTTCAAAAGGCACGCCTGTGGCTGACCAAAACACTAGCCATTAGGGAAATGCAAATTCAGACTCCGTGAGATATCACTAGACATCTATTAGAACAGGTAAAATAATAAAAAATGATGGCAATACCAAATAGTTACCTGGATTTGGGAAACCAGATCTCTTGTGCATTGTTTGTGGAAATGTAAAATGTTACATCCATTCTGGAAAATAATTTGGCAATTTCTTAAAAAAACTAAACATATACTTGCCATACCACCCAGCAATTTCACTTCTGTGCATTTATCCCAGAGAAATAAAAACATGCCCATGTAAAAATGTGTACACAAATGTTCTTTAGATATTATAGATAAGATTCCTTTATCAGATATGTGCTCTGTAAATAGTTTTCTCCCAGTGTGGACCTTGTCTTTTCTGTACATCTTACAAATGAATATCTATAATAGCTTTATTTGTCATAGCACAAAAGTGAATATAATCAAAATGTCTCTCAGTAGGTAAATGATTAAACAAACTGTGGTACATCTATACCATGGAATACTCTTCAGCAAGAAAAAGAATGAACTATTGAAACACGTAACTTGGATGGATTTCAGGAGCCTTATGTTGAGAAAGAAATGCCAATCTCAAGTGGTCATATACTGCATATTTCCATTTAACATTCTCAAAATATGATTGATTAGTGGTTGTCAGGGATAGCAGGAAGAAGAGTGGGTTGGTCTCTAATGGGGTAGAAATCTACCCCAGGGGCGAAATCTTTGCAATGAAATAGTTTTATATCTTGATTGCAGTAGTGGTTACATGAATCTACACTTGTGATAAAATTACAAAGAACTATACACACACTTTATACCAGTGTCATTTTCCTGGATTTGATATTGTACTGTAGTTACATAAGCTGTAAGTGTGACCAATGGGGGAACCTTGGTGAAGGGTATATAAGATCTCTCTGTTCTGTCTTTGCAATTTCCTATGAATCTCTTAACTTTTTAAAAATAAAAAGTTGAAAACCAAAAATAGGTACTGTATGTCATAATTGCTCTGGGAGTTCATAGGAAGAATTAGTTATTTGACAATTAGATGAATGAGGGAAGATCTGAGGCCAAAGCTTTTTAACCTTCTCTTATTTTATAGAATAGAGTTTTCTTGACTTTTCATGAGTCAAGATATAGGGAAGAAGGGCATTTTAGGCAGATTGACAGTGAGTAAATATTCATGGGTACCTACTACTATGCTGTTAGAAGCATTAAGACACATTATTATAAGATTAGTCTGATGGACATTTTAATTAATTGAGTGGAGGAATGTGCCTTTAAGTTTTATACTCCCTGGGATACTTGTTACCTTCAATTTGGTGGGTTGAAACTAGCGATTAAAAAAAAAAGAAAAGAAATATTGTCACACCAATTCAGGAAGTGTGAGAATAAAGAAGAGAGAAGACACAAATGACCAATATCAGGAATGAAAAAATGTAGTCCAAAGGATGGATAGGAATAATCAGAGCACTGTGTGATTTCAAACAAAAACAAAGCCTGTTTTTCCTGGATTTAAGTAGTGGAATCAGAGAAAGTCACATTCCAGTTAAAGTAGGAGAACTCTGTTATTAGCCAAGGGTGTCAAGACAAACTACGGGGATGTGTTAGGGCCCTGTAGTCCATCTGTACTTTTACTCCATGAAGTTTTCACACTTTGTAATTACATATTTGGGTGATTGTTTAATTAATATTTATCTGTGTTATCAAATTGTAAGCTTTCTGAGGCTCATCTCTGTATCCCCAATACTTATCCCAGTGCCTGTCAGCACTTAGTATTTATTCAGAGTGTGAATGCATGAAAACAATGACTTGCAAAACTAGAAGGAATAAAAGGTAGTTATGGTTATGAAGAACTGGAATGATATAGGATAGGCTGGACAGTTTAGTGTAATGACAAAACTGTAGTAGTTACACACAATTTAAGTTTTTACAACTAAGACATTCAGGATTGGACTTTGTAATGATGGTCTGTTTACTAAAGGATGCTAGAGTGTTAGATTGAACAGTAGATTATTAACTATATTAATGGATATAAAAATATAAGACGGAACAGGTTAAAGAAGCAGAAGCATGCACCAATTATCTCTAGCTGCTTTCTAGTTTGGTAGTTTTGTAAATGAACCTCCACTTAACTGATTAGATTAACTGATGTGCCATTCCTGCTTAAAACACGCTGTTACGCCCCACAGCATGCTGAAGCATACTCCTTGGTATGTCTGTGTGTATCTGTTTCTACTATAATAGTTTATGTTGTATGGTTATCAAGTTTTTGGCCATTTTTTCTCCCAAGCCTGTTCATGCTAGTTGAACTAATTTTAATTACACAATTTCAATAATTATTATATAAACCAAGGAAAAGAGAGATGATATTTTTTGTGAAAACTAAATTGAATGCTTTGAAAGATTTGATAAAGAGTAATTACTTAAAAAATGCTGTTGAATTAGGTACGTGCAAGACAGCTGTAAAATATCAGGGATACGTTATTTAAAGAAAGAAAAGAATTCTGTACTCAGATTGCTGCACGTGTCTTTTAAGTTCTTGCCTCACTTGTAAAGCAGTATTTTTCAGTCCATGGGTCATGAAATCTATTTGGTGGGTTTAAACTAGCAATTAAAAAATATATATTAGAACATATTCCTATCAGAGTTCATTATGAAATTTTTCTTGAGTTTTTTATATTTATTCTGTACATATATGTACCGTGTAAAATGTGATTTTCAGTGAAAAGTTTGAAAACATGGGCAAAGAAATAAAAACTGGAAATATATCTATGTATTAAAGGTGTAATTTATCAAGAAAAAGAGGGAACTCAAATTAGTGGGTCCAAGTTCAAAGAAAAAGCTTTGTTCTAACATCAAAAATAGGTGAATGAATAGATACTTAGGTTTTGTTCTAAAATAGGTATGAATATAGTGTTTTAATGATTTTTATTGTTGGCCTTTTTGATTAACTAATCAACTGCTGATTTCAATTTCATGGTATAAGCGTTTTGGCATATTTTATTTTACTTATAATAATAATAATGTCTTTTTCCACCTTGTCCTCTCTGCTAATTAATAGTCATTCTTTAGGCCTCAGCTTATCTTTTAGTAAGATTATCCTTCATATCTCTTATTATTTGAAGTACTTACTGGCCAATTGATAAAGTAAATTTCTTTCTTGGTATCTGCCCACCTAAATTTTTAGTAACTGGTAAAAATTCTGTTTTCTCTTTTCTTTTTTTAAGCACTGAGGGCCCCATATTACAACTGTAGGGGGCATAATTCACATTTATCGTGATGTACAGTGTACAAAAATGGTGGCAATGAGTACTTGTCTCTTGGTTTTGAGTCTAAGTAAATTTCAAATCCTGGAGTGCTCTTTTGTATTTGGGCATTAGTAAGTTATTTTACACAGTATGTAGGTAATGCATTTTTCAGGTTTTGTGTGTGTGTGTGTGTTTGTTGTTGTTTTGTTTTTTAGTAAAATGACAATTTTCAGCTCTTAGGATACTAAATATTTTAAAGTGTTTGGTAAACCAGTTAGTAGGACACAAAAAAGTGGTAGATTATAAAAAGCGATAAAGATTTAAAAGGATGTTTATATATGATTGAGATTGCCTGGGGCTGAAACCAGTGGAGCTATGAGATGAGAAAAACAGAATAACTGGGAGGGCCATGAATAGTTATGCAAAATCCCACCATGAGGTAGAGGGGCCTGGACATTTTCACCCATTGGATGAAATATACATTCAGTCTAGAATAATGTGTAGAAATGGCTAATCATATAGAATGTGACCATGTTGGAGGTCAGTGATTTAGAAAGGTAGAATATAGGCAGATCTCAGTTCACTCACACATAAAACATGTTTTAAAAAGCTAGTTTGTAATTCAGTTGTTATTGTCCTGGATGGCATTTTTAATGGAACATAGACTAATACTGTTTACCATGAATTCTGAGTCCTGGAAGAACCTCCTCCCCACTCCACCCCACCCCCTTTAAAGAAAAAGCTCAATTTTAGGCATAATTTTGAAATATGCAAATTTTAATTTAGCTTTTTCAACACCTTTTGATACTTACATACATTACTATTTCTTATTCTTTTTCTGCCTTCTGTGAACCCTGTGCTGTCCCCTCATCCCCAATCTGAGTTATTTAAATAACATTTCTTTTATTGTAAGTGTATTTATTAGCCTCTTTGTCAATGGGAGCAACCATTATTTTACTGAGCAACCCCTCAACTAGGTGCTGAACAATTACATTGAATTAATTCACACCAAGTGTGTATGATTGACCATACGACAAATCTCTCTGAAATGGTTCTTTTTTTTCTTTTTCCCAAAAAAGGGTGTTTTTTTTTTTTTTTTAAAGTTTTTTAAGTTTTAATCTAAGTGATTCTTTGCTCAAATTTCAGACGAGAACCAAATGAAGTAGAAATTCAAATTGTCTGTTGTCTTCCTTTGGATTTAAATGTGCCATTTTTGGGAGAGTGTAGGGGATAAGAGGTGGTGGCTATCCCTTCCCCAATCCATCTGTAGAGGCCTGGACAACCTTCCAGTGTTTAAACTTGCATTCAGTAACCTTAAGGTAGCTAGATCAAGGATGACAGAAAGGGAGTTTTCTTTGCCCTCCCCACTGTAGCAAAATCAGCTGCCTAGATGAGGCTTCCTATCACCCGAGGTAGCTTCATCCTACAGTGCTACCTCCTCCTTTTGTTCTCTTCTCTCTCCCTAGAGTGAAGGTGGTGAGTTTTGCAGTAGAAGGAAAAGAGAAACTCATTCCAGATAGTAGCCTATATAAGTCCCCTTTGGGACTCTTGGCTTTAGGAAGAGGTTATGAAAATACTAAGGCCCTGCTCCTGAAGGGTACTTTCCAGCAGGTTATCTTAGGAGGCAGTAATTGGCAGGCCATGTCTTTAAGTCATCCTTAACTGATGTGTGTGTGAAGGGCCAAATTGGCGTAAGAAAGGTAGTTTAGAGGTGTTACTGTATAAAGTATTAAAAAAACAGATGGTAAGTTGCAGAGATATTCCATAATTGGTTCAGGCAATATATTTAAAATTTTGTGAAGGCAATAGAGGAGGGAAGCATTTATTGACATCTGCTATATCCTAGTCACCTTCATCATTGCTTCTCATCTTTTCCCACCAAGCAGAGCTTGTACAATTGAGTGCATTCTACTTTCCTTTTCCTTTTTAGTGCGTTCCACTTTTAAAACTATTTGAATTTTGTATTCTGTTCTATAACATATTCTTGGTTGTTATAATACAAAGTGTTATGAATTATTGAACAAAATTGATGCTCTCAAAAGATGTGCTGTTTTTATTCTGTGGTTTGATGTTTCCCCTGGCACAACTGTTCATGCTCCAGGGGTCTTATACTCTAGTCTGAGAAGCAGTAATACACTTATCTTCACAATTTCATGAAGGGATATTATCATCATTTTGCAGGTAAGAAAATTAAGGCTCAAAGAGGGAAGGAACTTAAACAGGTCTCAGCACTAAACAGCAGGGTTTAATTTCTCCCCCAAACTCTCTTCCATATGCATTTTGTGATTTTGCACAGAAAACGTAGCAATATATAGGATGCTGATCTAAAGGCTAAGAAAGGGTTTTGGCTGTGTTCCTAGCGAAGTTATTGATTTGCAAGGAAATCTTTTTAAAGGTCCTTTATAAAAATCTTGCTTTTCATTTCCTCATATGTATGTTGTTTAGTTAATTCTGACTCTGAATTATTAGTGTGATGGTTAAAATACCTTAGCTCTCTGTGCCTCACTTTCTTTATCTTTAAAAAGTAAGTAAAATGCCAACTTTATAGGATGTTTGCATATCTTCTCCTGAATTGTCTCTGATTAGGATAGAATATTTTCATATTTTAATTGCTGAAAAGTTTTGGGTTTATGTTTTAGCTTATAAATTCACTTTAAATTAAATAAATATATTGTTTGTAAGGATGTTTTAATATGCATGATCATATCCATTAAGTTAAATTTATTTAAAAGTACTAAGTAATTCCACAATTTACATAACCCATTTTTTTACTATAAGTAACAAACTGTCTTAAGATTGATTTTAGATACTGTGTAATATATAGCATTTAACTAATCTTTAATTTGGTTATTTAAAAAATTTGTAGATAATGAATTTCTGCACTCTTGAAGATAATTTTATAGGTCCTGTGTTGCTTCTGGATTTATACTATTTCCTTGGTTTACAGTAGGACTTTTTCCTAACAATTTATGGTAACATTTGGAAAATTCCCTATCAGTAGTAGACTAGCACCATATTGACAGCCCTGTCTATATTCTGCTTCTACCTTGCTAATTGTTTCCTTGGGATTATTTGGATTGTGTGGAAAGCTTTTTGCAAATCCTCTTATTACTGAAGTCATTGTTGCCAGCAGGAACAAGATTAAAGGTGCTTAAGTCTGTAGAGTTGTTTCTAATTTGTACATGTCATTTCAGTGGCGTTTTAACAGAACTCTGTCTCTTGTTCCTCCCTTTTCCCCCGGTACTATCTCAAGTTAGGTCCAAGAAGCCAGGCCATTGGAAGAAATCTCATTTTATCTTCCTAATTATTATGCTGGCACTCAGGAGATAATTTTTCCCTTCATGCTCTGCCAATTAATATGCAAATGAGCCGATAAATATTTATGCAACCATTTAAATTATGCAGAGAGTGCTTTCAGCCTATTCTGTAAATGAATTGTTCCTGGACTTCAAAGTGCTGGCTGCTGTGCTAACGAGGAGAGATTTGCATAAGGCCCTAATCACGCGCATACTGATTAAGCTTCATTATGGAAACTGCCAGCTGCAATCTTTGTTTCTATTTTATTACAAAAAGGGGAACTTTTCATGCTTCAGTTGCCTTGACAATGTCAGTCCTATCTGGTAGGAGAGACTAAAACTCCTCTGAGCAACTGAAGTTTCCTTATTCAGTTGAAGATTGCTATGGTGTAACTGAAGTTGTATTTTGCTTCTCCTTCCTCCTCCCTCCCCACCCCCATCTACTTTCCACCCCCCACCCTTGTTCTCTTAAGAGAGTGTAGATGCTTTAGAAATAGTAACACCTTCTTTCCCCCACCCCAAACCGCTACCTGTGTCTTCCTTGCTTTGGAGTTTCTGAATCTTTAGAAGATTTTACAGCAATGCTGGACTGCAGTGACTATGCTCTAGGTGGGTACCAGCACAGTTCTTTCTTATAAGCTTTAATATGGAAATAGCTTGTGTGGGGTTGACTATGCATAAATGCTTAATCTCATATGCAGCCAATTGGTGGCTTGGGGGGGACGTGGTTTGAGCTGGGAAGGAAGAAGGCATTTGCAAAGCACAAGCATACTTGAATTTGCAGTAAGTCCCTCCCTTATGACTAGCTCTTCTGGTTCAGAGGATATTTTCAGTAAATATTGTGAATTTAGAATTCAGCTTGAAAGGAAGACGTTTTTGCTTTGGGGAAATTTCTAATGAGAATGTTTCATGTAGTTCTAAAAACACTAATTCTCAAACAAGGTATAAACTGTACCTAAATATCATGTACATAATAATAAAAAATGTTTGCATACCTAATGCGAATGTCTTACACAAAAATCCAGAAATGCTTAGTGAAAAATAAGGTTGAGCCATACTGCAGAACTGTTCCATAAGTACTAATGCAGAGGGTAATTGCAGTAGGTTACTGCAATAAGACTTTTGATTTTCAGATTTTAGAAACTATTAACTGTTTTCAAATTTTGGCTAATATTAGCCTTCTTTTTTTACTTTTAAAAATCAACTGTTATTCAGAAAACTATAATTTTTAAGTGTCAGAAAGCCTATTTTTAGTTTCCCCAAAGAACAAGAAGCCTGTTGGGGAGGGGAATGTGCAGCCTGAATATATGAACCGTCTTTGTTGACTAGGATTTTAAAATAGATTGAGGCACTTTGGTTTTTAGACATGATGGCTCATGGTGGCCGTATTTTGTGTTAATTTTTGTCTGTTTATATGTAAAGTTGTTGGAAACCTCAAAAAGTCAGAGGATATGAACTCCAGGACTTTGATAACCTTCTTACTATTAAAACCTTTACAAATCACTTTTTTCTTTCTTTTTTTTTTTTTTGGTATTTGATTTTCCCCACTTGAAAACCGAAGCTGCCCTATCCCCGTCACGTGTGTCAAGGATAAAATAAAATAAAATGATAGTTCTGAAACTGTTTAAATTCTTAGCAGAAGGCATGACGTAAACCCAAGCTCATATTATGTGTACAGCCTAGTAAAAACCACAGTTAAAAGGGAGAATGACAAAAACAACAAATTGATGTCTAGAATTTAATCCAAGAGCAACTTGTAATTGTGTAAGACCCACTATATATGGTCAGCTCAATGTCATATACCTGTAATTTTGGTATTGCCCAGAGAGAAAAATCTTCAAATTTCAAAAAGAATTTACTTGTATTTACTCTTTTACAGCTACTAAGGGTAACTCAAGAAAGAAAAGGAAAAGAAAATACCTTTCTGAAATATTTTTAGCAATATATTGTAAAATTAGAAATTAAGTCTATTACTTTCAAATAACAGTAAATATCATTTAAATAGTCTTAACCATCATTACCCCATTTTTTTTAGTGAAGTGATTTTGTTAAATGCCTTTGAAGCTCTTGACATTTCAATAAAATATTCCTAGAAGATCCACATAAAATACCTGTGACATAATCTTTAATCTATACGTGTAGAAATTAGGATATGAATTATACAAAGACAGGCTCATGACTTAAGAATTTTGTTTCCTCCTTTGTTTTTATGGTGTCCATATATGTGGGAAAATTGTTACTTTTTTCTGTGAATTCTAACTGGTTCATCATTTTTTTCCCACTTTCTTTTAAAATCCATTTTAAGAGAAGCATTGAGCAATGTGTATGCTTAATGGTATTTTCTATTATATTTTTTTGTAAAATCTTTGTTGACTTTCATGAAATTTTGGATAGTCATTCAGAAAGTTGGTTTTTACTAAGTCTATGCACCTGTTTCTTTCAAACCTTAGTATGCTTTCAGATGATATTTAAAAATTTTTGGACATCCTCTCTTTTAATAATTAAATCATGACTTCAGTGAATGAAGGAAGTTCTAGAACTCCCCTTATTTAAGACCACAGACACGTGAAATTGATCCCTTTGAACATCTGTAGAGCAAACCAAAGATATGGTAGAACTGCCTAAGCCCATGAGATAAGCCCCTATTACAAAAACTACTATAATATAATAACTATCTCCCAACTTCTAGTTTGAAATGAAATTTATTGGGAAAGGACTCCTGATTTTTTTCTCATCCTTTATGCACATGTATAATGTAACCATGGGCAACTTCCTTGGGACTTTTATTAAATAAATGTTTTGATTTCCTAGGTAAATGTTTAAGCAGATGACAAATTCTGCTCTTCAGTCAAAAAATCAAATACAATGTAGTTTAAGTACTTGTTCTTAAGTGGTGCTTAACCCACTGCAGAAAAAGACAAAACTTGTTTGTGAACTTGTTTGAGCTTGCATTGGATGTGGAATAAGACGATTATTTAATATTTTGATCTTTTGAAGAGGAGGAGACTTGTTCTTGTCTTGTCTCTTGGCATATCTTCTAGGATTCCTAATATTGCTTGGTATAAACTTATTACTATGGAAACCTTCATTAAACATAGCCAACCCTAAAAAAATAAGTTTCATTTGGGACCTTGAGATTGTATAATTTCTTAAGAGGATGTAGCTGTGATTCTAATTTGATATTGGATAGATCTGTTATACCGTGTGGTACAACGTCTTTTAAGATTAAGGTGTGGATTTGACATTCTGACTTCTACACTTGTTTAGTTTGGTTGGGGGGTGAGGAGAGTATAAATATGGAGGCATTTTTCTTAGACATGTTCTTATTCTATTAGGCTGAGTTACTGTCCCATCTGTTTTCAAGATTAGCAATGAGTTGTTTTGATTATAATTAATGAATAGCTTTGCTTCTAGAAAAAGAGACTTTGAGAATAACATATTTTACTTTTTGAAGTGCTTTCCCATCAGTTTTGTTTCTTTAACATTTTTTATACTTCATATTATAAAGCATTTACTCTACTTACATATGAAACTATAATTTCATGTTAGATTTCTGTTATCTTTCTTAGAAAAATCTTAACATTCTTTAGAAAGATTATTTATTTATGTATTACTTTAGGGTCCAGGGAATCCTGAATTTTTTTCAGAGAACCTTTTAATCACAATTTCCAGTGTTTTAGCTTTGACATGTGTACCCTGTGCTGTGCTTTTACTGTTTAACTATAACATTAGCTACTGTTCTTAACCCCTTCCCCTGCCACAATTTTGCTTCCCCAGCCCACCTCCAAGTTTTTAAAAAACCTAAATCACCTCTGATTTATTGCAGACTCAAGAATGAACAATCCATCAGAAACCAGTAAACCATCTGTGGAGAGTGGAGATGGCAATACAGGTAAGGGATTGTCCCCAGATCCAGCTTTTAAATTAGATTTAGCAGAGCTAAAAGAAGAAACCCTCCACTAAATTATGACATATTGGGCAAGTAAACGATCAGTTTAAATACTGAGTTGTCAATTATTATAATTTAGTTCTTTCAGGAACTGGGGCTGTTTTTGTTTAAGATTATGTAACTTTTTGCTGCAGATTGCTTCATTTTTTTCTCTTCTATCTGTCAGTGAAACTACAGAATAGGTAAGAGCATAGGCCTTTGACTCAGGTAGTGCTGCTTGTGAATTGTAGATTTGCCACTTACTTGCTTTGTGACTTTAGGCAATTTCCCCAAACTTTCTGAGAATTCTTTCAACTATAAAATATGGATAATATATCTCACAGGGTTATTGTGAATATTAAAGGAGATAATATATATGGTACAGAGTAACCATTCAGTACAAAGTTATTCTTGCTAAAGATGTTTATCAAAATAGTCAATGTTATCAACCCCACATTTACTATAATTTATAGTAAAGTTATATTACCGTCAGGTAGATTAAAAACACATTCATTTCTAATATATACATATAGTATGGTTTTTTATTATTTTTTTGTGTGTTTTGTCTTTTTGTTCTTTTGTCTTTATCTCTCTAATATATATGTTTATTTGGTAAAGTTTTTTTTTAAAATTTACTCATGATTAAACCCTTTATTAGGAGAAAATTAATATCATATGTATGAGAAAACAGAGGCCCCATGAGAGAGTTAAGTCCATAAAGGGTAAGTTTTCGCCATAGCCCATACTCTTGATTCAGTACATTCCTAAGAGGACATTTGACTATGCATCTTTATCATCTGCCAGGATGATGGTACAGGGACTTTCCCAGTTTCTGGTAAAGGCATACATTAAATATTAAACCAAATAAGAAGGTAATTATGTTACTAGGCAGTTACCCAGAGAAAATAATAGTTTCTAAAGTAAGAACCCTAAGGGAGAAACCCTCTCTTTTTCTTAAAGTTTTTATTCCTCTCTCTGACATGGGTCCCCTTGTAACCTATATTCTATTTCTGACTTTATGAATATGCATATTCTGTTTCTTTCATTTAAGTGAGATCATACAATATTTATCCTTTTCTGTCTAATTTCACTCAACATGATATCTTCAAGGTTCATCCATGTTTTAGCACGTATCAGAACTTCATTCCTTTTTATGTCCAAATAATAGCCCATTAGATGTGTATTCCACATTTTATGTATCCATTCATCTGTTCATATGGGTTCCTTTCACCTCTTAGCAATAGTGATTAATGCCTCTGTGAACACCAGTGTTAAAATGTCTTTTTGAGCCCTTACTTTCAGTTCCCTGGGGTGTATACCTAGAAGTGGGATTGCCAGGTCATATGGTAATTCTATACTTAACTTTCTCAGGAATCACTATACTGTTTTCCACAGTGGCTGCACCATATTACATTCCCACCAACAATGTGCTAATGTTCCTATATCTCCCCATATCCTCTCCAACACTTGTTTTTTCCCTTTTTAAAAATAGTTGCCATTTTAGTGGTTGTGTGGTGGTATCTCATTGTGGTTTTGATTTTCATTTCCCTGATGGCTAATGACTTTCAGCATCTTTTCATGTGCTTTTTGGCCATTTATATATCTTCTGTGGAGAAATGTCTATTCAGGTCTTTTTCCCATTTCAAAAATTGGGTTGTATGTCTTTTTGTTGTTGAATTGTAGAAGTTCTTTGTAATATTCTGGATATTACCCCCTTATGATTTCTAAATATTTTCACCTACTCTGCACATTGTCTTTTTACTTTCTTGATAAAGTCCTTTGATGTAAAGAAGTTTTTAGTTTTTAGGAGGTCCTATTTATCTATTTTTTCTTTTGTTGCTTGTGCTTTAGGTGTAAAGTCTAAGAAAGCACTGCCTAACACAAGGTCCCAAAGATGTTTCCCTATGTTTTCTTCAAGGAGTTTTATAGTTTTAATTCTTATATTTAGGTCTTTGATCCGTTTTAAGTTAATTTTTGAAAACAATGTAAGGGAGGGGTCCACCTTCATTCATGTGCTTATGGCTATTCAGTTTTCCCAGTACCATTTGTTGAAGACTTCTCTCCCTACTGAGTGGAAAGATCAGTTGGCTAAAAGTATGAGGACTTTTGAATTCTCAGTTCCATTTCATAGGTTTATATGTCTGCGCTTGTGCCAGTACCACACAGTTTTGATTACTGTAGCTTTGTAATAAGTTTTTTTTTAATAGTTTATTTTTTTGTTTTATTTTAGGAAGTATTGGGAATTGAACCCGGGACCTCATACATGCAAAGTGGGCATTCAACCTCTGAGCTTCTCCTGCTTTGCTGTAATAAGCTTTGTTTTATTTTTTTAACATTTATTTATTTACTCCGCCGCT
>PVKH010027274.1:0-13041 GCA_004027955.1 Chaetophractus vellerosus | reverse complement strand
TAAGCTCTCAGAAGCCCAATGGGAAGAGAAGACCTTTACTGGAAGGCTCAGTCACTCCTTTTGGTGAGGTTTCCTCGGGGCCCAGGATCTGGAAAGGACTTTGAGTGTGTTTACTGCATGCCCAAGCTCATTTCCTGACTCTGCTTGCTGAGGCACAGAGGGAAGGGAAGGCTGTGGCAGGGGGTGGGGGCTCAATCTGGAGGCATGTAGTCAGGCCAGCAGACAAATTGCTGCCTGAAGAGTTCTGGACCTCTCTCACTTCCTGGGCTATTTGGTAAAGTCCCATTTATAACATATAAAGTGCCCCCCATAAAAAAGGGAAGCAGTAAATCATTTCAGGAAATTGAGCCTGACCTTTCTTAGCAGCTTAGCAGTGTTGGAACAGACTGGGGAGAATTTCCTGGGATTTCAGCCTGCAGTGTAAACCTCCAAAACATCAGCCAAGAATTGTTTTTACTAAAAGATTCTTTCCAGGAGAATCCCAAAGCAGGTTAACCTTAAGTGGGTGAAAGACACTGAGGGCAAGTTACTGGGTAAGAGGAGGAACCAGTGGGACCAGACCTTGTGCCAGGCCCCGAGCTAGGTGCTTCTTTGCATTATTTCATGTAATCATAGCAAACTACTGTGATCATCCTTAGTTTACATATGCGGGGACTAGAGGTTAAGTCTTTTACCTGAGGTCTCAGGGCTTAGCCAGGTAGCTGTGAATTCCAACCCCTCTCTGATCCCAAAGTCTATGTCCTTCCTCCTTTATTCTACTGGCCCCCAAGCTCTGACTCTTTGGCAGAGTGACCTCAACCAAGTTTGTTTGGTGACAGAAATGAGCTAAGGATGCTAAATCTGATGAAGGAGTCAGAACAGCTATTTTCAATTGGCTCTGGAATTGGGGTTTTAAATACTGGGGTTGGTCATACCAGCTCACACCAGCAGATGCTCAATAAATGTGACTTTCCTGCCTATTTCCCCCTTTCCTGGAAAGATGGATATCTTCCTGAGTAACAAGTTTCCAGAAACTTAGGGGCATCAAAGAGCACACATTTATTATCTCAGAACGGCCATGGGTCAGGAGTCCAGACGTGGCTTAGCTGGGCTCTCTGCTCATGGTCTCATGAGGTAGCAATCAAGGTGTCCGCTTGGCTGTGTTCTCATCTGGAGGCTCAACTGGGGAAGGATCTGCTTCCAAGAGAATAAGAAATGGTCCCAGCTTCAAATAGCTCACAGTCTATGGGGAAAGACAGATAATTTTATTATCATGTGGAATGTGCTATGTCAGGGACAGCTTCCTGGAGGAGGTAAAATCTAAGTGGAGTGTTAAAGGATAAATGGGAACTAGCCTGATGATTCAGGGTAGGATTATTAGCCTTGCAGACAAAGGAACAAAGAGGAGAAAACTTTCAAGTGTGAGACAAGATGGCGTGTTTGTGTAGGAAACTAAGGTAGTATTTCAAGAGCATGAAGATTCAGGGTGGAGCTGAAGAGGTAGACAAGAGCAAGGCCATGGAGGGCTTAATCTTTGCAGGCAGAGATCCTTAAAAATCAGATAGAATACTTTATGGTGAACACTGGATGGCAACAAGTATCTAAACTAGACAATTTCCTTTGCTCTTAATCCTTGCAATACTTACTTTTTGCCTCATCTTATCCCATATATAACTATATTGGTCATCTCTTCATACTGTGAACTCCAGACCATCCATTCCTTCTGCTGACTTAGATTTTGGTGTCCACACCTATGTCTTGAAATAAGTGGCCAGCAGGTGGGTTTGATTGTGCAGGAGTTTTGACCATGACAGTATTTCCTCTGAACCTGAACTATGGATTGGTTTGGAAGAGTTCCAGTTGGCAGAACTGAAATGAGCAGTAGGTGGTTTCTCTTCAGTGGTGTTCCCATTCTCCCGCCAAGGTCCACCCAGGGTCTCATGATAGTAACCCATCCTCCTGGTGGGAAGCCCTCAGCTTAATGCCCCAAATGCAGGACTTATTTTCATTCACTCACACACATTTTACTGAAACCGACCTCCATCATTCAATCAGGGTGGGTGGCAGGGTGGTGTAGTCACTAGAACATGGGTTTGAAAATAAGACCTGAGTTTGATCCTACGTCAGTCAACTGACTGACTGTGTTGATTTGAACAATGCTGTTAATATTTCTACACTGCAGTTTCATCATGTGTAAAATGGAGACAGTAATGCCCACTGGTATAGGATTAACTAAATCGCTACCTGTAAATTGCACAGCACATAATAGGTACTTGATTAATGTTACTTCCTTCCCTTCCTAATATCTGTCTGTTGAATTGAACTGATAAAATGATGGCTTCCCTCAAGAGTAGTGGCAATGTTTTCCTGTCTTGATATTCATAGCCCTTAGCACAGTGTCTGACAACAGAGATTGACTTAATATAACACGTGCTTGCTGAAGGAATGCATGATTTAATGAATGAATGAATAAATAAACAAGTGAACAAAGGAACAAACTTTTGCTGATTGTGAAAGCAGTGCAGTCACATTTTCTGTAAAGTTCCTAGGGCAGACCATTCCTTGGTCCATCCACTTCACCTTCTCGTATCCCAGAAACAAGAGCCACTGCTGATATGACATCCATCAGGCTCCCCTCCTGCCTCAGGCAGACATGGGCCCCAGGGGCTAAGCACATTCCTGAGGGCTGGACTCTCCTCTTTTTCAGCCATGTGACCTGGGACGAGTCATACAACTTCCCTAACCCTCACTTTCCTCACCTGTTCAGTAAGGAGAATAATGGCACCTGCCTGAAAGGGTTGAGTGAGGATTAAAGGAGAGCATTTATATTTAAATGTTTCGTGTGGTGCCAGGCTTCTAGCATACACTTAATAACTGTTGGCAATTAATTACTGAAGAATCACAGAAAGGTGACAGTGGCTCTAGCTGGTTCCTGTACTTTTCTTTGACCTACCAAGGCTGTGATATGTAGCTTTGGGCTGAAACCATTGCAGAAGGACTAAGAATCATCCGTGTTTAAGTATTTTTAACTGACTCTAGTGGCTTAGGGAGGCAGGAGGTAGAAATGGCAGGAGAAAAAATTAGTGTCTGTTGTCATCTGTAACCTGAAATGCCTCCTCATTTTCATCTGTTTCTCACAGATCCTTTTTTTGGATAAGGTGGGGGCTGTTCCCTCTCTATGTTTTAAATCCTAATTTCCACTTGTTGCAGGAAAGATGAACCTCACCGGGTCCTTCCTGCTCCCTCACTCCTTAAGATCCACTCGTATCTCCCTCCAAGGAAGGGCTCTGGACAGGAAAGAACAGAGCAGGGTTTGGCTCACACGTCTGCCCGACGCTAAGGTGTGACTCTGAGCGAGTCTTTAAAGCTCCCTCTCTTAACCGCCTCCTTTTCCTCGTGTGTGAAATAAAAATAACAGATGTTCTACCTACCTCACACATCCACGAGAGGGATGACACAGAAGTCTCACCGTGGGGCTGGTGCTACACGCTGTGTGTATGAGTAAGTGCCAGCTTGCAGTGCCGGCACGTTCCGCCTTCCTGAGGGCAGCCACTGCCTTCTCTGTTTTCTCTATCTTCCCAGAGAACCTTTTTCTGGCTTTGACACCAGAGTTCTTCCCCATTGGGCTGCCAGACCTGAAAGGCATCTTGGGGCTCACTGCGGCTGGCATTAACCTCCAGCCCTCCCTCCAGCCTCCCACAGGGACACCACCTCTTTCATCTAGTGAACACCTCTGCCCCCAAACCAGCTAGACTTCCCTCTGCAGGGATGCAGAGACTCTGCACACACAAAAAACACTCTTCCAGGATTGCCTGACGTCTGTAAGTAGTCTGTGGAACCCGTAATTCAGAAACAGTGTCTCCTGGACTGACAGAGTCAGAGACAGATGCCTTGAATTCAACATCGAACTAAGCCGCTAGTTAGAGGACTAACCCAAATTCCATTCTTAGGGATCTCCCAGAGGAAAAGTGTGTGAAAGCACACTGGAATGGCAAAGTCCTGGAGAAGAGGTAATTGTAAAAAATATATATATAAATAATGGCCATGTTTATTGATCACCTATTATGGGCAATGCTAAGGTTTTTCACCATATCCAGCATCTTGTTTAGTCTGATCATGGGATCATCGTGCCCCTGACTTGCTTGGGCAAGACAGAGGCAGTTTCTGATCCTCTATTTCTCAGGGAATAGTAACAGTCCAACCCATACAATGAGTTGAACTTCTGAGACTTTTATCCTGTTCCTGAGGGAGAAAGTTTGGGCAGGGAGTGATGGTCACCTCTGCAGAAGGGGGAACAAAGGCCCCACAGACAGCACGGGTGCACCAGGATCTTAGAGGGAGAAGCCAACCTGGGCCAACCTCTCTCTAGAGTCTAAGGACTGGACACCCTCCACCTTGGGCTCTCAAACCTCTCCTTGGATAACTTCACTGAATGGAAACTACCCCTTCCTTTCCCCCAAGATAGCCTAGATTACTAGAGCAGTGGAAAGTGTGGCTTTCCCCACACCGCTGACTCCCCACTTCCTTCCTTATCGAATCTAAACTCACCTACAAGGCTCTCTCTGTCCTCCTCTCCCATGACAGCTGTCCAGTAGACTTCCCTATAATACTCAACCATCACTGGCTAGTTTCCACCTCCCAGTCCTTCCTTGTATTATTGCCTTTATCTGGAAAGCTCTTATCTCTACCCATATCCTCCGTGTTCCTCAAGTCCTTCCTACAGAGTTGTAGGAACAGACCTAACCCAGCAGGAGAGAAAGCAGAAATGGTATCTGGATCTTCAGGTACCCGGTCTTGAAATATTTCTATTAGCATAGTGGTCACAGACATTTGTTCTAGGAAAATTGCAAAGAGTGATTAGATAATCTGCATACAAATGTTCTTGTTGAGTAGCTAATATACACCAGCCACTGTGCTGAGCTCTTCAAATACATTTTCCGATATTAATTCATCACCATTCTGCCCCGCAAGGGAGGAATTATCCCCATTGTATTCATCTGCCAAAAGGGGTGCTGATGCAAAGTACCAGAACTCTGTTGTCTTTTATAAAGGGTCTGTTGTCTTTTATAAAGACGTCTGATTAAACTATGTTAAGATTAGGGCTTTGGTACTTACAGTTACAAGGCCCTAAAGAGTCCAACTCAAGATTACTTCCTTACCAAACTCTGTTGCCACGTGTTGAAGAAAGATGGCAGGCGACATCTGCATGGGTTCAGCCTTCCTCTTCCTCATAAGGTGCCAAGGGTCCAGCTTCTTCCGACATCAGCTGTAGGCTGGCATGGGGCTTGTCTCTCTTCCCGGGACTTGTTTCTCTCTGGGCTCAGCTGCTGTAGTCTCTTCACAAGGTCAGCTGTAGACTCTCAGGCTCATCTCTCTTCCCGGGGCCTCTGCCGTGTCTAATGACCTGCCTTTTTCCTCCGTGTTCTTCTTCTCTGTGTATCTACTTCTATGTGAGAGTCTGTTTTATCAACCCATCAAGGGGGCAGGGACTCAACACTGAGTCACACTCTAATGACATGGTTGAATCAAAGCCCTAATCTTAACATAGTTTAATCAGACGTCTCGGCTGAATCTAATACAATTAAAGGGTTATCATGCCCAGAGGAACCGACCAGTTTACAAACATAATCAACATTTCTTTTTGAGATTCATAAATAATATCACACTGCCACACCCATTTAAGAGATTGGAAAACTGAGTCTTAGAGAGCATCATTACTTGTCCACAGCCCAACAGCTAGTGTGAGTTTGGCACCTAAGAATGTGCTCATTTCCCACCATAAATACTCCACTGGTACCTCTGTGCAAACACTCGTTGACCTTGAGGGGAGGAATGGTATTGTCTAGCTCCTAGCTAGACTTAGAGTAGAGGCAGATAGAAATGTATTTTATTATGTCACCCCCACGGTTTAATGGCTGGTTTCACAATTACAGACTGCTGCCTTCCTACAGCAGAGGCCAGAGCGCCAGCCCCTTTTTGGTGAGATTAAACAAGGCATCCCTACACGGACTGCTGGGCCCTGTCATATAAAATCATCGGGAGACCTAAGCAGCATTTTCCCTCTAACTAACCCTGAGGACAGCTGCTTAATAGGCTTTTGATGGAAAGTATTGTCTTGTTGAGAGCAGGAGAGAAAGAGGGGTGTCACTGCAGGTTGGAGTTCTTCAGCTAGGTGGCCTCCTTAAGCCCCCAGATAGCTCAGTAATATTATTTCCCCTCTCCAATTAGCTTTATAAAAGAGCCCAGAGCATTCTCCCTCCCATGGGCCGGCCTTGTTGGTAGCGTCCCCAGCAGGCTTGCTATCCCATTGATCGCTAGATGCACTTCTCGCACCCAGGCCACAGCTGCTGAAAGACCTGGGCCATTAGCCCCAGCTAACTGAAAGGTTTCGCTGTCAGGGGAATGATTCTGAAGTTGGGTCTTTATGATCAATATATCGTTCTCCATTATATTCATTTCCTCTGAAGGAAATAGGAAGGGCCATTATGGTCTATGCTTATTGACAGGCTTCTCCTCTGCCCTCCCCATCCCTCATGGGAGCGAGGGGGGCGGGGCAGTGACTTCAAAGATGTGGTTGTTCAACTGAACTGCCAAGGTGCTTTGCAAGCCTGTTTTACTGGCCTCGGTGACAAAAAGTAGCTGGGATTCCTTGTGTGAAACTGATGATAGATTATTTTATCATAGAACAGCCATTAAAAAAGAGGCATTGGGCACAGTTGGAAGGAGTTTGGACACATGGAGGAATTTCCTGAGTGCAAGAGCCATTTAGGCCTGTAAGAATGGGGACAATTCCTTCAAATGTCCAGAATACTGCAAGTACAGCCCTGTCTAACCACATGGAGGAATGGACAGGATGCTCTCAATGGCCTTCCCAGCCTTGTTGGCTTCTAAGGACCTCAAGACACTTGACAGATGTCACGTCTTTCTTTCTCAGCCTCCCTATCGCCTGAGCATCATCTCACTCTTTGAAGATGAGAAAACGAAAGCCCCAAATTGGAAAATAAAGTCCTTCAGAGAGAGGGTACCTGAAGGCCAGTGCTCAGGTTCTAGCTCCAGCCAGAACCCAGGGGAGCTATGACATCCAGCCAGTTTTCAATTTGACTTTAGCCAGGGGGGCTTGGCCAAAAAAAAAAAAAAAGCACACTTCTGATCCCCCTCTCCTTGAGTGGCTCCTAGCTGTTCCTCAAATGCTTCCCACACACGTGTTTGGCCTCTGACTATCAATTAAACGCGGGACTCAGTATAAACCAATCTTCCTGGACACTAGTAGCCGAGACATTGACCACATCAGAGAGTGACATCTAGACTCCCTGGGAAGAGTGAATGATAGATGAGAGGAACTGCAGGCTGTGAATTCGGGAAAGTAAGCTGGCCACTTCTGTAAGCATCTCCCATCCCCGGGCACTTTGTTCCAGGTCTACCCACCCCCTCCTCCCACCCAAATGCCCTGGGTGGGGGGCTCTGTGCCTGGGAGGACAGTCCATCCCTGGAACAGATGTAACCCAATAGGAGAGAAGGAGGAAGCTTGCTGATTGCAGTCAGGGAGGAACAGAACAAAGATTCACCAGAGGAGAGTGGTGGAATTAAGTGGGATGAAAATTAGGGAAAAACCTGAGAAGCATATCAATCCTGATGCATAGAAATGGAAATGAGATAGAGGGAACTTCTCCTTTTTAGATTAGCAATTTTGTTTTCTAGTCATAAATTTTTTTTCTTATCCAGGCTTTCTCCTTCTGAGAATAGGTTTGGTTTTCCTAACATTTTTTGAAGGACGAGAGGGAGAGCCTCTGCTGGTTTAGCTGAGATATAGAAGAGGAGCACAGGCCAAAGACAGGCAGACCCAGAAATTCTCAATATCCTCAATTCCTGCTGCTGCCAAGAAGCGCTGTTCCCATCCCCACTTGGAAGGCACCCCAGGAGTCTGGGAGCAGATCTCCGTGGTCACACCCCAAACAGGAGGCTCGTTGCCACTTCTCCCTGGGTTTCTGGAGAAGAGGGAGCCTGGAGGCCCTCAGCCAAGGCACTGGGCTCACCTGCTTCCACACTTGCCGAGCGTTTGTGGGGCTCTTGCTTTGTCTTGGGGATCCCAGCCCATCCAAGTCATTCTGGGGAAGGCGGGACAAGAACAAAGCTGGTCAGATCCCTGAACTCCAGAACTCGTCCAGTACTTTAGAAGAGGAGTGATGACTTTTTCGTGGAGTACGTTCCTCCCCAGAGGAGGAAAACATTTAGCAGATTAGAAATGGTTTGATCATTAACCAACCACCTTGGCAACCACTGCCTGCTATGGGTCACTCACTCACAGGCCCTCAGGTCACCTATTTTTCATGGTGAAACCCCATCTCCAAGGAAAGAGTCTTTTGGAAGCCTTCACAGCTGGGGACTCATGTATTTTTAAGTCCTCCATCTTGTACCCAAGCTGCTCCTGGGCTAGGACTATGGCTTCCACGGCTTTGTCCTCACTTCAGGCAACTCCAGAAGCGGCCACGTCATTCACACGCCATTGTCTTTACTCCTCTAGACGTCACTTCCTGCTTAGTTTAACCTCGAAGTAGGGAAGGCTTTGCCTGAGATGTGAGAAGGCCTGTGTTACCACCAGGGTCCTTCACTGAGCAGCCTATCTGATGCTCATGGCTCTAGAAGCAGCTTCAACCCGGTGCAGTAGCACAGGCGATGTCAAATAGGATCTAACCTAGCACCTCTCTAATTGACCAGGGTACGCATTTGCTTATTTTACCTACCTTTGTGCTCAGTCTTTCTTCCAGTCCAGTCGTCCCACCACCAACCCAGGAATCCACCCCATTCCCCGCAGCAATGCTTCTGTTAATAGCCCAGGGTCAGACGTCATTGCTGGTATAAAAGAGCCCAAACTCCCAGTAATTTTCCACAGTAATTATTTTAAAACAGATGAAGAAATTATAACACACTCACCACCATCCCTGCTTTAATACTTAATAGATGCACTGTTCAAAGCCCTGGGGTCCTTCTGCTCTGACCTGGTATGTCAAGGTGATGCTATTGTTTAGCTACAGGAAAGGGAAAAACTTGACAACAGAGAAGCAAAGTGGATTTCCCCAAATCACACAGCACAGAAGGGCCAAGAATCTCACAAACCTCAGACTGCCAGACCAGTGCTTATACGCTGTAGGAGAAAGTAGACATTCCTCTCCCTTTTGGTCTAATAGACACTGCCTGGATGGTTGAGCTTTGCTGTCCAGCACATTCAGGTGGGTTGCTGGGAGGCAAAATGCTGAGCATACGTGCGCCGTAGCCTCTGAGGATGCCAACACCGGAGAGCCTGGTGGGCAAGCAGACCTGAGGTCAGAGCTCGCTGGGCAGCCTGCATGGGGCAGGAGAAGCAGAAGACATGGCCTAGTGCAGAGCGAGGGCCGCTGGCCTGTGAAGGCGGGAGGTGTGGGGCAAGGACTGGACTCTGCAGTCAGGATGACCTCACGTATGACCCTGCAGCCTTCACCTGGTGAATTCCTTGGGAGCAGGGACTCTATCTTCATTCTCTCTGCATATCCCTCACATGTGGACCTGAGGTGTTCGGTAGATGACTGTTGACTCTCGTTACTGGTGGTGTGACCTTGCGCCTCGGTTCCCTCATCTGTAACAGGATGTTCTGGAACGCAACCCTCAAGATGGGAACCCTTCTGAGTAGCTGGTTATAGCGCATAATTCTCGTGCATCCCTTCAGGGAGAGATTCTTGCCTCCACAGCTCCCAAGCTGCCTACCATCCCACTGCTACATTCCTTCATGGAGAAAATACCGGAACCGGAGAAGTAAACTGCACTTTATGGCTCCATTTGGTGACCAGACACAGACACAACATCCTCCCCACCCACCCCACATCCACATTCCCACCGGCCAGGCAGTCTCCAGTTGAGAGGGCTGGTCTGAGGAGAAGCAGCAGAAGTGACG
The DNA here is from genome assembly GCA_004027955.1 of Chaetophractus vellerosus. NCBI lineage: Eukaryota > Metazoa > Chordata > Mammalia > Cingulata > Chlamyphoridae > Chaetophractus > Chaetophractus vellerosus. Next base: position 3,137 of record PVKH010027274.1, on the reverse strand, counting down.
GAGCTTGTGAGGCTGGCCCAAATGTTGAGATTTAGGCATTGAGTCCTGCAGCTCTGGCACCGAAACGTGTATTTTATAAAATACTAAAATTAAGGTTTTGACCCAGCCAAAATTGACGACTACTCAATATACTTCTTTCCAGAAGCAGCTTCTAGAATGGAGCCAGCAGGGAGGTGGTGCACAGGGTACAACCGCCCAGCGTCAGCAAAGCCCCTGTCAATGGTTTGACACGTGGGCTTAAAGTCTGTTAAGTGTCTGATACATAAAAAGGCCTTCCATCGTTACTGGCTTCCTTCTCCTTTTTTTGCTCCTACTACAGAAAAAGTCGATGCAGAGATACCTGCTTGCCCCTCTTCCCTCGATGGCTGTCAACCTCAGGCAGGCCACTGAGCTGCCCCAGATCTTCCTATGAACCAGTCCAGCACTAAGCAGGCACCTCTTCATAGATGCACAAGCAAAGCCTTTGATAGCTGATCAAATTTGTAACCACATTACAAATCGACATCTGTTTTTTTTCAAATGCATCCTTAAAAAAAAAAAAAAACTCTCAATTAGTTATTTTCCTGTTAGCGGCAGCAGTAAGCTCTTTGTGGGTCTGGACTACCCAATCAGGAAAAATACCAGTTGGGTTCTACCTAAGGCTGCCCATCCCCAAGCCTGGAGCACAATGTTAAATTGATTTTGAGGGAAGAGAATGAGATGTCTGAGTAATTAGGTCATTTTTTTTTTCACAGAATTCAAAGTGAAAAATTAAACAACTGGAATCCAGGAGGTTAAGAACATTTTTAACGATCATGTCGTTAGCATTTAATGCTTCCAGAATTTGAGATGATCTTAGCAGGTGAAGAACAGATAATGATTTAATTTCGGTTGCATAGGGGCTTTCATCCACTTGAAAGATTATGTACTGGACTCTGTGCCTTCTCTTTTCCTACAAAATGAGGTCTTTGGTCACAGAAAGCCAACGCAAGGGGCAGATGGTGTGCCCGAGGCTGAGACTGTGTGTCTACCAGCCATCCGAAGCCAAGCTCGGCACAACTTCATGACACTGGAAAGCTCAAGAAATTGGGTTTCTATTTCATTGACTCGAGGTCTTACTATTCTGAGGGACAATATTTCCCCCTTCCACTAGTGTATATATAGCCTATTGTTTTTCACTGCATGTGTCAGATGTATGAGTTTTGTCAAATGGCAGCAAAATATGGGAAGAACTCTCTTCCAAAGGCACACAGGAGATGAATCGCCCTAGAGAACCCAGGAAACCTGGGCTAGCGTGTCCTGAGTATTTATTGACCTTAGAAGGGAGTAAGCTGGGGATTGGATGGAGTTAGGTCCTGGGCCTAGGCCAACTGCTGAGTCTCCAAATCAATGGAGCTGGGGACAGACAGCAGACAGTGGGAGGAATCCCAGCCTGGGGCACAGCCAGGCCATCAGTAGGTGCTGTCTTCCCCATCTGGCTAATTCCTGCACAGCTGCTTGCGTGATTTTTTGATTAGCTGTTGTTTTACCTTATTTGTACTAATCTTCCCCTTTCATTAGCAGGCGTGAGAGTTTGCACCATTTTTTCCCCATGTTATGCTAAGAACAAATCCTAGCAATAACCGGAAATGTTAGGACCTGGATCAGAAGTCCAATTTATGTTCACACATGACAGAACATCAACAGTTCTCAGGTCCCACTGGTTCTAAGCAAGAAGATCCAATTTAAATAATTCATTGCTGCAGTCCAACAGCTGGACGACTGGCCTTTTTCAGTTTAAAGGGATCCTCTTCTATCTGCTCAAGGTCCCTAGCAGTCCCTAAGAAAACCCTCTGCCAACTTCTGAGTCACTCTGTGGATAGCAGATGTTCAGGTCCACCCCACACCCTCCCACTGCCCTTGGCTGTGGCCCCGTTGGATGGACCAGGGAGGTGGTACTCTATGGCAACAGTCTTCCTTCAGCAGGGTGGAGAGGGGGAGACTCGTTGTACGGCTTCCCGTGTTCAGTCTGTTCTGTGGGCAGAGCTCTGGGAACATACTCAACCAGAATCATCGTCAGCCTGGCGGTGGGTGAAGGGGCGGCAGGGCTTTGCCTGGAGCTCATGACCGTGGGGAGGAGGACACCGTCCTCTTCCTGTGACCTCAGAGAACCCCACACCTCTGTCTCACATAGGTAAGACCAGTCTTGTTTCAGAGTAAGAAGAAACTGCAACTACTTTCTAGAATCTTTAAATATTTAAACTTCATTGCTCCCAGGAAGTTCTTTCTGGTTGCAAACCTGAACTCTTTGTGCTGTGGCCGAAGCTTATTTTGTTTGGCTGGCCCTCACTAGAGAGGTGCCTCGGAAACGATAACCTTCCATCAACTGCGGGCCTCTCAGACTTGGCTTCTCCAGAAAGAAGAATTTGGAGTTCCTTCATCTTTCATCACAGCCCTTATCACCCAAAGCTTTAATTTTCTTGCTCAGTTTTTTCTTTGACCCCTCTCTAAAGCTGGTCTTTTGAGGTACAGAGACCATACTTAATTAGATCTTTCCTTTCCAGAGATAGCGTTAGTGCCTCGGGAGAAATAAATTTCAGTAGGAGATATTTCATTGGGGGAAGAGGGTAGGAAAAAAGAATTGGATCCTTTATATAAATAGCACATTTCTATACCACAGATGAGTTTTCCTTTTCCCATTTGTTTTTCAAACAATGGGTCCTTCCTTGGTGAATTCAATCCATCAGAGTCTAACCTCTAAAAAAGATTATGATTTGCACTGTTTTGTGGGTACATGACTTCCAGCTCTGAAAAAAATCAAGATGTGTGGCCTCTGATTATCTTGTAAACGGTAAAGGAAACAGACAGGGCTGGCAACTCGGCGGCAAGGTATGGGAATGGGTGCCTGTGGGTCTCTGTGTTTCTAGCCTTTTGTTAGACTTCTGCTCCAGCTTCTGTTCCAAGGGGATCAGAAGGGTCTGTCTGGCTTCTCCGTAACCTCGTCCTACTGTAAGCAGGCTTGTCGTTCAGAATCCTGTTCTACTTAGCTGTGCAAGCTTCTGTATCCTCATCATTTGGTATTTGTGCTCAGATTTTCACGGTAGCTAAGGAAGGGATTTAAAGTATTTTTCAGCAGGGGAGAAGAGGGTCAGCGCCCAGCCATGCAGTCAGACCTGGGA
>PVKH010027273.1:0-13041 GCA_004027955.1 Chaetophractus vellerosus | reverse complement strand
AAAAAAAAAACATGTTTGGTTTGTTTTAAAAAACTGCTCCTATTCTCTCTTCTCTGCAGACCCACCCTAATAATCAAAGGCAGCTTATTGTATATTTGTATAAGTCTGTCTTCCCACACCTGGAGGGGACAGCCCTGACAACCAGCCCTTCTTTAAGTTGTACACGTATGTACGTACTTACGTGACATCTTGACTGTCGGCCGTTGCATGGCCTCGTTGCACATCCTGGTTTTCCGATCAGCATCCTGAGCTGTCCAGGTGGTAGCCCCTAAGGGGGGTCTCCCCAGAGTTGATGATGACTTGGTGCCAGCATCCACTGTCAGAGCACCCTGTGGCAAAGAATGCCACCAGAAGCATTTGACTGCTCTAGAACACAGGGCTTTTCCTTCTTCTCTTTTGTGGTCAGCCATTACATATTACAAAATAGATAAATATTTAATATCTGCATGTGGTATATAATGGGTGGATATGGCCTCTGTTGCTTCATGGTTAAAAATCAGTATTTCCTGGTATTGCATGGCTTTCAGTCTGCTGTAGAATCATTTGATTTAAACAAGTGTTAGAGAACAACTCATCTCCTCTTCACAGGGAGGCGGGGGAGGCTGAGCCACGGATTTAACGATTTGCCCAAACGTAGAACTTTAGATAGTGGCAGGTGGCAGATCTGGGGTTTGAACCCAGGACTCAATCCTCAGTCCATTGGACTCAGGCATTTTGTAATTTTTAGCAGTATGCTTTTTCCCCCTGAATTGTGGAAATATATATGCAACAATAAATCTCCCATCTCAGCCACCCCTAAGCATATAATTCAGTGCTTGCACAATGTTGTTCTACCCTAACCACCATCCATTACCAGAATTTTCACATCACCCCAAATAGAAACCCTGCACCCAGTCTGCGTTAACTCCCCATTCCCCTCTCTCAGCCCCTGATAACCTGTACTCTGCCTTCTGTGTCTGTGAGTTTATATATTCTACTCACTTCATATGAGTGGAATCAGACAATATCTGTCCCTTCGTGTCTCACGTGCTTCACTCAGAATGAGATCTTCAAGTGCATCCATGTTGTAGCACGCATCAGAACTTCATTCCTCCCAACGGCTAAATCATATTCCATTATACGGATACACCACATTTTGTTTATCCCTTCATCGATTTATGGACATCGGGGTTACTTCCACTTTTTGGCAACAGTGTTGCTTCTAATCCAGCTTGGCTCGGTTTATACAAAGACCAATGAGTACATAAAAATGAATCCAAGAGAGAGCCCTGAGCAGCAGTGATTTTTTAACATTTAATTGATGACTGCTCTTTCTCCTGAAACTGTCCTTTAGTGGCTAAAAATGTGCTTTGTGTGTGCGGTAATGTGAACCTTACTTTCTAAGACTTTTCATAAATATGTGTCATATGTATACACATTCCTCTTCCATTTCGATATTTCTAAACGATAGCCTGTGCATCTGGATTGAATATTTTGAATAGGAAATACTGGGCTTTATTTCATCGATTCTTTTTTTTTTTTTTTTTGGTGTGAGTGACTTTGAGAGTGTGTGTAGCAATTATTTAGGCCTTTGCCTTTGGAAAGATACAGCTGTTCCTCCCTTGAGATGGAAACTAAATTAGATAATAAATAACCAGGTCACCCAAAACCAACAAACAAGAAAAAGCAATTGGTTGAGCAAGACGTGTCTTTGTGTACTTTCTAAAGCAGGGGTTCTCAACCAGGGGTCGGTGAGCTTGAATTGAAATTCAAAAAAACATTATTCTTGTGGGGACATGTTGGGTGCGGGTGTGATCTATTTATTAAATAATACACAGTATGGTGTGGACTTAATAAGGGGTCCGTGGTTTTCACCTGACTGGGAAAGGGGTCCGTGGGACAAAAAAGGCTAAGAGCCCCTGTCCTAAGGCATCTAAGGGATGTTTGCCATATCTTCTTATTTGCTCTCAAAAGCAAACCAGCTGGAGTCCCTGGCTTTCGCCCTCAGTTTGTGCCTTTGCTGGCCCAGAGCATGCGTGCGTCACGAAGCACAGTCCGGTGGCGGCCGGTAGCAAGGGCATCGCAGTTCAGCGGTGATGGCCACTGATTGTCCAACTGCCCGGATCCAGTTGTGAGGTCTGAAGAAGGGCAGCGTTCTCCTCACACACCTCTGTAGGGCATTGCTTATTGCAGCTTGGTCACGAGTGTCTTCCGAGAATCGGCCAGCAGACAACCCTGTCCTTCCGGGTCAGTCCTCCAGCTCTGGGACTTTACAGGCAAAGTCATTTCTGCCTCTGAGCCTATCTAGTTATAACCACCCCCGTCCCACTGTACGTGGACACACATCAGATGTGCGGCTGCATTCTTGTAATGAACAGGCGCGGAGGCTGCCTGGCGGCTGGGAGCCTGTCGGGTTATATCCAAACCGATGTTTGCACAGGGCCCGTTATCATGGCGTTTCGTCCAACAAGCTTGATTCTGTGTTAGAGGAAAACGGTCGTGAATACAAGAAGTACAGCTTTGGAGTCAGCTCTACCACTGCTAAGCTGGGTGGCCCTGGCCCAGCCACTTACCTTCTCCGGGAATGAGGGGAGCTGGCCTGGAGGAGGCCAGAGCTGCCTTAGGCTGGAGCCACTCCAGGCCACCCTGTACCACGCTGAGCCCCGGGCCCCCCAGCTGGGCCTGGTCACTTCTGTCAGGAGGAAAGTCGGGATTTATTGTTTTGGGGGACTTTTTTGAGCGTCTTCCTTTCCTCCCTGGCAATCTGTTGAACTGCCCTCAGATCTAAAGCCTGTCCTTAGCGTGGCATGATATTGGGAAGGTTTTCATATGTTCTGTCCTGAGTGGTGATTTACCCTCTCAAGAAAGCTGTTTGTGCCTTTCTTTTCTTGCCCACTGGAAAATTGCTCTTTGAGAGATTGTTGGGAGAAATCTTAATAAATAATCTATCTGCAGGAGCACTTATGCTGGCTGATCACTGAAGAACAGACATTTGCTCTGAAATCAAATTAATTATTCACAGATATTAACCTGTTTGACCAACAGGAGGTGAAAAAGCATTTTGCTAGGATTGTTAATGGCCAGAAATTGCTACAGATCAATAAACAGGTCAGTTTTACCTTTGACAGTGGCAGTTGTTATTTCCAGGATACATTTTGAGACGTAAAAATAAGCACTGGTTTATGTCTGTTGTCCAAGTAACCTTGGGGGAAAATTCCAGAGAGTTGGAGGCTGACTTTTAAAGGCAGGGAGGACGTGCTCCAGAAGGAGCACCACATTTTTTATGCTGCTTTTACACTGAAATCATTAGAGTATTTGCTGCCTAAAAAATATAAAAACAAACAAAACCATTAATGTGAAGTTTCTGAGCAATTGCTGCGGTGTTTGTTTGCTGCAGAGCTTATAGCAAAATACGGCTGTGTTCCTTGCATTGAGAAAGTAGAATCTATTTGCGGTTTAGGTATAACGAGAAATGATCAGACCCAGATGCTTTCCTAAAATTATATTTCCAGTGCATTTATATGTCTGTTACAAAGTGTGCTACATGCTAAAAATATTTTCCTTTGTAGGCCGAGGGAAATTTCAAACCACATTGAGGGATACATATATCAGATGGTTTTTCTTAAGTGCGTTAAGGGCCTCCTGTTTGTTATTAGCCCAGACTTTACAATATGACATTATTTATGCCAAAAAGCTCCACAATTCAATTCTTCTTTAATTTCAGCAACTTTATTGGCATGGAAATGAATGGAAGGGAGGCCAAAGTCAATACATCAGAATTTGGGACTAAGACTCTAGGGCCACAAGTGATAATGGGATTCGGCTGTAGATAACCTCCTTTATCCCTGTGGTCTCATTTCTTTGGGAAGGAGACATCGCCTCCCATGACAAGTGGCTTCTCCTGATTTTTTTCCATGTGCTTCGTTCCATTTTCTCTCGATTCCTTTTTTCCTCAATTGCACAAGCTGTCATTTTTTTCAGATTCCATATGGCCAGGGCAAAGATAGACTTGGCTTGAAGGCCCTCCTTGATTATATTTATTACGAAGCCAGCTTCTCCTGAATTCTCACCGGGTCATCCATCACTATCATAGATTTTATAATTGAGGGACTTCTGCTTGGGTTTTGCAAAAATGCTTCTGGTCAACTTTGCTGGAAATGGGCAAACTCAAGAATATATAGGCTGCGTAACTCTCTATAGAAGTGTATTTTTTTTAACAAATCAATTTTATTGATAGATATATTAATAAAGCATACATCCATCCAAAGTATACAATCAATGGTATTAGGTATAATCACATAGCTGTGCATTCATCACTTCAATCATTTTTAGAGCATTTTCATTATTCTAATAATAATAATAAATAACAAACATAACTTATACCTCTCCATCTCTCTATGCTTCCCCTACCATACATAGCTGCTATTCTGTTTCCTTCTCTGAGTATATTTGTATTTGTATTTTATAAAAAGTCTTATATCTGCAATATCACCCATAATCATATTTTACACGAGGTTTCACTATACTGTCCCATGTTACATTTTTTAGCTTTCCTTCTAGTAATGAACATGACCTTAGACTTATCTTTTCAACCACTCTCATACCCATATAATACCTCTGCTAGTTAAAAACACTATGATGAGCTTTCACCATTTCCAGTCATTACCAAAGATTTACAAACAACCTTTTTACCAATTCTGCACAGATTAACCCTCAACTTTCCATTCTCTACCCACATTCTATTTTCTGGTGATCTCTATTTTAATTATTAACTCCATGAGTTTACATAATATATTTAGTTCATAATAGCACAATCATACAGTGCTTGTCCTTTTGTGTCTGGCTTGCTTTGCTCAATGTCCTCCAAGTCCATCCATGTTGTCATATGCTTCACGACTTCATTTCTTCTTACTGTTGCAGAATATTCCATCATATATATCCACTTCAGTTTGTTTATCCATTCATCAGTTGATGAACACCTTGGTTGTTTCCACCTTTTGGCTATCATGATTAATGCTGCTATGAACATCGGTGTACAGATGTCTATTTGTGTCACTGCTCTCAGTTCTTCTGGGTATATACCTAGTAATGGTATTGCCAGGTCACATGACAAATCTATATTCAACTTTCTTAGGAGCTGCCAAACAGTCTTCCACAGTGGCTGTACCATGCTACAGTGAATAAGCGTTCCTATCTCTCCACATCCTCTCCAACATTTACAGCTTTCCAGACTTTTTAATATTGGCCATTTTAATAGGTGTGAAATGTTTTCTCATTGTCGTTTTTATTTGCATTTCCCTAATCACTAGTGATGTTGAACCTTTTTTCATGTGTTTCTTTGCTATTTATATTTCTTTATAGAAGTATCTTTTTAAATTTAATTCTCCCCCCTGGTATATTTACATATTAGAACATCAGAATGAAAAAAAGGCTATCATTTTATTGAGTAGGCCCTATGCTAATTGTATTATAGGCAATACCATCTGCTAGTCAACACACCATTATTTTAGCCATTTTATAGATGAGGAAACTGAAGACCATTATCAGGCTCACTTAAAGCCCAAGTTCTTCGTTATTGCTTTGGTTTTAAATGCATGTACCTGCTTTTAGGGTTTTAAATATTTTGGCACCCAGCACCTGGTCATGCTGGTATAGAACAAAGTAGAAATATCAAATTTCGTTTTATGGTCTTTTTATAAGCACAGTGGGCTTATTGTTTTGAGTGAGATAGGACTAAACATGGAATTATCTCCTTTATAATAAGACATATGACGACTTTGCTTCATCATGTCTGCCGGTAGTTGCTGGGAATAGAAGCATACTTGTTTCCAGTAGCTGGGATGTGCCATATCTCTGCAGGCTCCATCCAGTGGTATAGAGTCTGGGTGGTTGTCAGAGGATGCTTTTTATTATGCAGAACTCAGTTATTTTGAGACCTATGAAAAGTTTGCTTCTGGTTCAAAATACCAGGTGGGCCTTTGTGGCTGAGAGGAAAGAAGAAGAGAATGAACACTTACAGGCCTACTTTGTGCTTCACACTGGATGCATTGTCTCATTTCGTCCTCACGACAGCTGTGCCGTAGATAGCAGTATTTCCCTTTCATAGGTTCAGAGAGGTTGTGTGACATCCCCAAGGGCCACACAGCTTCTGGGTGGCAAGGACTGCATTTCCCATTACCCCACGGCTTTGCATGGAGACAGTTAGGCCAAATTCATAGGGCAGCACTTAAAAACAGCAGCAGCATATTTGGCTGTACATTAGGATGATTTCCAACGTCCTTGAAATTCAGAGATCAAGCAGTGAAAACAAGGAATGCTTTTAAAAGAAGGCAAAGCAGAAAGAGACCATAGTGTTTACACTATAAGTTTACCCTGTAAGTTGAAATCAATAATTATTCAAAGCAGTCATAAGTGACCAGAAGATTGTTAGTTTTGAGAAATTCTAACATACCTAACACTAATATGAATCTAAATTAACTGGGTGAATTCTTCAATTTTGCATATTAGGAGGTGTTTATGATAAGTCCAATAAAGCACCAATGTTCTTTGTGGTTCTTTTCCATCTATCATATAGCTGAGCACAAAAGCTGTGTTATGTGCAGAGTGGCTCGGTTTATCCCTGGTAGAAAGAAGTTATGTTTGGTATCTAAAGAACAATGAGAGTTTGCTGCTTGGCTGATCCATGCTGGATCAAGTTCACATTCCCTAGCTCCCACTCTCCCACCTACACATGCAGAGGGTGGGAGCATAGCAAAGGGAGGGAGGACAGGTCCTTGTTTTTTTACAGAGAGAGCGAGATGTGAGCTTGGGCTCTCCTAATATGGACACAGCTGGGCCTGTGTAGCATTAAACATTGATTTAATCTACTGCTGGAGAAAGCATCCTATGAAAAGTAAAGAGATTAGCAGCCAATTAATTTTTGGCCCTTCCCATTGTTTTCTTGGAATACCTCCTTGTATGGATCTAAACATTTGGTGAAAAAACTTTGTGGAAAACAGCTTTTCCTCATATATTATTTATATTTGGGATAGCCACTTCATCCCACCCCAAGTGTGATGGATTTTACTTTCCTTACTCTGTGCATTTGAGATTTTACTTCTCAGTTGAGGAAGGATGATTCAGGCTCATGCCTCTGGTTTGAAAATTGTGATTCCATTGGGTTTCTTCGGGAGGTCGGATGACAGGCAACCCATTCTGAGTGCCAAGGTTTTAAAAAATAAACCTGTGGGGGCCACAGACTCCCAACATATACCCCATCCTTTGAGGGCCCCTGGGAACATGGACATGCCCATGTGCACACTTTACAGATGCCACACCCACTCCATCTTGGCAAATAACGGAAAGGTACCTAGACACGGGTGTTTGCTTTTCAAGCTAGTAAAATGCCAACATATGATAGGTTTGTGTTTTTTTTAACTGGTATTATCGATACCTTTGGCATCAATGTACATGCATATCTTTTCTAAACAAGGTAGCCCATTTGGTTGGAACATGGTGCCCAAGACTCAAGGGAATCAGCACGGGTTGCTTCCTATCTGGAACAGTACCTTTCACACGGAGCAAAGGTCTTTTCCATTGGTACACATTGTTCCCTCAACTTAGCCAGTAATCTTTCAAGTGCAAAATGCTTTTGCAGGGGAATGGGCAGCAGACCTCAATATAATTAGAACATTGCCTAGAGATGATGAATTGGAAATACCACCTTAAGTGTATAGCATTGCAGATTGCACTAAAATTGGGTTCCCTGAAGACAAGCATCGAGGCTCTTTTCACTCCAAGATCCAGAATAGTATTACCCATGAATCTGGAAGAAACTGTAATAAGTCAAATGTCTATCCACTCTTACCTCCCTTCTGGGGACACCTCTTTTTAGTCCTTTGTGAGTTTGTGTGCATAACTTATCTCATCCAGTAGTATAAGCCCTACTAGCCCAATCCAGCCCAGAATTGTGTCTGCCATCAGCCCAAAGGGACTTATTGTTAAAGAACACGGTACATGGCTGCTGCCATGACATTGACCTTGAAATTTGGATATGTCTCCCAAACATCTGGAATTTCTTCACAGTAACCTGTTAGAGAGGGGTCATTGTTAAATGATCTAAACCAGTGGTTCTCAACCCTGGCTGTCTGTTGGAATCACTTGGGGGGAAGGGGTGGCTTTTAAAACAACTGATGCCTAGCACCCACCCTCAGAGATTTGACTCTCAGTAGTTTTGGGTGCAGCCTGGGTGTTGGGGTTTTTTAAACTTCCCCAAGTGATTCTAATAAGCAATCAACATTGGGAACCACTGATTAAAGCCCCCTCTATAACTGTATATTTCCCCTTTGAAAACTCTTTAAGGTTGAATATTCAAAGAATTGCAGTCATACAGGTGTTGAAGGGCTTATACTAATATCCATTCTCTAGAAAGGCTGTTTCAACAGACTTTCATGGTATGGGATTATATTTTTGTGGGCTGTTTTGATCTAGGTTTATGTGAGCCACATAATAAGCAAATATTTTAAAATGAGACAGTCACGCTAAATGTTCCCAAAACTCTTGTGCTGGAGTAGAAAGAGACTAGTTTTCCAACTGGAGATCTAAAGGTCAAGCAATATGAGGTACTGAAATTCTCTGAGATTCAGTTTTTCCATCCTCAAAATGGAGCTATGTGAAGAAGAAAGAGAATGGTCTACAGGTGGAAGCGCTTTGTAAACTATACAATTCAGTACAAAATTGGCAGGTCTAGTACTCTCTGCCAGATCTGAGGTTCTGTGGTCTCTGATATATGTGGTGCTTCGGTACTTTTTTGTTTTTTGCTTCAGTACTTTTTTGTCCAGCTTCTAGTGATAATGTGATGCTTCTTGGTTCTAACAGTCTAGGGATTGATAAATAACAACTTCTTCCTGTCCTAAGCACATTACATGTGTCATTTGATCTTCACGAATCTATGACAAAGGAGGCTTAGAGAGGTCGACCACCTAATACATCAGAGAGCCTGGATCCCTGGCCAGACAAGCTGTCTGCACTATCTTTATATTATGGTGTCTTACTGCCTTTGTCACACAAGTTCCGTGAGGACAGGGATGGTGTCTTATTCAGTTTTGTGTTCACAAAGTCTAGTGCTCTGTTTAGTAATAGGCACTCAATATATTAAGTGAATAACCTGTCCACATGTCCAATTCACATGGTTCTTCCTGCAGGCTAAGACCATTTCTTCTCTTTTAATATCAAAAGAGATAAAATACTTGTTTGGTAAGCATTTTTATAATAGTCCTGTGTGATATTTGTATAGCATTATGGCTTTTTAAAAAACTTTAACAGTTCTTTCTTATTTTTAAATTATTAAGTAGGGTATAATCATATGTCCTTACCGTCTACACTTCACGTTTAAATGTGTTAATGGAGAGAAATATTAAAACCATACAATTTTTCAAGACCCCCACCTCTCCACCCCCCAAAAGAGAAAAAAGAAAAGAACAAAAAAAGAAACTCAGCATACTTTCTTCCTGCCCCTCCTTGTCCAAAAGGAGTTAAGGCAGCTTCCAAAGTAGATAAAGATAGCGTAATAAAAATAAATTGAAATAAGAAAAATGAGGCAAAGTAAAAATAATGGTAGGAAAATAAGTGGGGCCAGGAATTAAGTTACCATATGAAACGCCCACCCTGAAGTTGCTACACGTGGCTAAAATGGGGTCCGAGAGCTCAAAGCTTTCTAGAAGAGGGAAAAGGGTAAATTGCAATGCTCACGAGGTGAAACAACAACAAAAAACAGTCGCCTAAGTGCAACTATTCCTGATGTTGATGCCAGGGAGAAGTTTTTCCTGTGGGTCCTCACAGAAAATTACTGTCTAATGCAATAACCAACTCTCTAAAAACATTGGTAAACACTGTGATGGATTTCATGGGGCTGTTTTTTTATAATGCACCTCCATAAAGGTCGATGGCTTCTTACCAGAACATAATGTGATAACAGGAATTTCACAAAGGACCAGGAAGATGCAGTTCCCGTGCCAGCATGATGGTGGGATCTGGCTTCATCCAAGAATGGACTTTAGAGTATCTAGGGTAGGTATATGGGCATCAGAAAAAGCTGTGAACCCCCTGAAAATTAAATGTGTGTGTGTGCTCTCTAAATGTATTTTTTTTCTGAGGAAGCTGATAGGATCAATAGCTTTCATCAGATTTTCAGAAGGACTGAGTATCTTAAATACTGCTCCCTCAGTCAGAGCTACTCTTAAGAAGTAAAAGTTTTTGAGCAACAGTGAGTTCAGGGTTATGGTTAGTGAGAAAAAGAGGTTCTCTTAGGCAGTTCACTCAGAGCCGTAAGCTTCAGCAGTCAGCTGAGCCAAGCATGGGACTGATTTCCTTTTTTGAAAACTATGCTTTATAAGGACTTCCACTAAGAGGCATACTTGGCAGGGCCAAAATCCTCTTCAGAAGGAAACTAGGTGTTCAACTCTAACACAGAGCCAAAATGGGCAATAATACAAATTATATATAAATTTCATAAAAATCAACCAAAGACATAAAAGAAAGGAATGTGACACTTAAAAAATGACAGAGCAAAATTTAAAGACATAAATATTTGATACCTTGGCCCTATGCCTTACTTATTATTATTTACAACTTAAACTAACCTAGATTTTACTTTCAGACCTCTGTAGTCATCTACTTTTTAAGTCACCCTGAATTTATGTTGTTCATCAAGCCCTTCTGGAACCAGTGAAAGCTTCTAGAACTCTCTACCTTGTTTGATATGAAAAGGTCTTTTGGTTTCTTATAGGGGCTACTTTTCCTGTGCTCTGACCAAGGGAGAGTCATTTGCCATCCAAGGCTTTTGGGGATAGTGAAAGAACTTCCCTTGTTTGCTCTTCAGGCCTTTGAGTTGACAGAGGGTGAGCCTCTCCTCCTTCCTCATTCCCTAGATAGAAGCAAGAAGAGAGAATGTGCCCATATATTAACAATATGAAAGTGGTATCCCTATCTTTTTCCAGTGAAAGGAGTGATTTCCAATTTGACTGCAAATGAAAGGAGAAAACAGAAAAATATTTTCTTTCCACAAGTAATATCCAGCCACTAGGTTAAGGGACGCTTTTATTTTAATGCAATGGTATATTTGTCAGCCTCTGCAATGGTCTTCACCAATTATAAATTGCTCTGACGAGAAAGCTCCTAGGAACCACTTCCTCTCAAAACTTGTATCTCTACTAGAACGAGGCAGTTTTAAAGTTGTTATTCAAATAGAAGACATCTGATTTTAAAAGATACGTCTTCTTCCAGTTTCTCCACACCCTAACTTCATTGGTAATCACTCCCTGAAAAAATAGGAGGTTTCGGTAGAGAAAAGGAGTAAGGTCTTAAGGTTCTATTGAACACAAACAACAAGTATTATATTTTTCCAGTGTGATGCAGTGATATGTTAACCTTTCATTATAGATTAAATTCAGCTCCTAGCACCATTTTGGAATATAATTCTAGTGATTAATATATGGGAGAATTTGGAAACTTTATCTCATTTCTACTTTCCTTTCTTTCCTTTTTTTTAAATGGCAATGTAACTGATATCTCATGGTCTCTCTTTTTAAAAATGCACAATTCTATGGTGTTTACAGATTAAGGGATTTTATCGGTAAACAGTTAACGAGAAAGACTTTATCTTGATAAAGACACCCCCCCCCTTGAAATTGCATATGCCATTTATTCATTCATTCCTTTATTCTCCCATTCACTTAGCATATTTACTGAGCATCTACTATGTGCCAGGCAGTGCTTTTAGTGACTGGACAAAAATCGAGAACAAAAGAGACAGACTTTCTGCCTCTTGGAGTTTACAGGCCACTTGGGGAGAGAGACATTAAATAAATTAATTTTTAAAAATAGTTATAAAATATAAGTACTTCAAAGGAAATAAACAGAATGCTATTGGAAAATATAGTTGGGTGACATTTGGATTGGAGAGGGGATAAGGAAAGACCCTGCTAAAGAAGTGCCCTTTAAGCCCAGAATTAGAGACTGCGTAGGAGCTAGCCAGGCAAAGAAGATAAGGAAACACATTCTCAGTAAAGCGAAGTGATAGAAACGGAATTACTTTTGGAAATATCATTCTGGCTTCCCGATGGAGGATGGATGGTGGGGGTGGGAGGCAAGGGAAGAGTATAAGCAAGGAGACCAGATAGGCGGCATTTAGAACGGACCACAGCTTTTGCTACCCACTCAACAAAGTATACCAGCAGGGCAGAGTGACAGTAGGATGTTTGCTTTGTTCATCTTATGTCAGAAACGGGTTCTCCATGAACTGGGCACTAGGAAGAGAGGTGATTGTGTCAATGGCAGCAAGATGGGGTTCCCAGGTCTCAATTCTTAAGATATTTCCAGTGGCTCATTGGGATTTATAGTTAGGAACAAACGTGTGTGTGTGACTACAAACAGATGAGGATTAGAAGGGAAAAAGCCTGCAAGTTCTAACTACCCAGCTGTAACAGATTTTCATAGAAGCCTTTATAATATTTAATTTTCAATAGTTACCTTTATCTTTGTTACTGAATTGTTGGAATTTATTTTGTTTTTATGTTTCTTCTAAGACCACGTTTCAAAATTGTTGACAAACCAACAAAGAGGATGCTTAAGAAAGGTCCATTTAGGCAGAGCACTGCTTTAGTACAATATTGAATGGTTCATATCAGAGTTGCCAGGGATGGTGAGCTCCCAAGGAAAAAAAAAATTCTAGTGGGTAAAGGGAGCATCTGCCAGTGATAGATTCCTATTGATTTGGAAAGCTTGACTAGTTCAAAGTTCTCTTTCCATTTAAAATTAAACACCTTTGCAATTACATAATAGACTTCACCCTTTGTAATTTTTACCTGCCTATGTGTATGTGCACTCAATATTTGCAAGGCATTAACTATTTTTATGCATTTCCTCTAGAGTAGAAAAATTGTACATGGATGGTTGTACATTTGTACATTATATAGATTTGATAACATGCTGAAGTCTTTAGCAAATGAGCACAAATTTATTAGCACTTAGCTAATGATACAAAATGGCCAATATCTATTTATATTCCTCTCTCGAGTGGAATTG
>PVKH010027272.1:0-13044 GCA_004027955.1 Chaetophractus vellerosus | reverse complement strand
GTCGGCATACCACATGGGAGGCCCCGGGTTCGGTTCCCGGGGACCTCTCCTAGCGGGCAGACCGCCTTGAGAATGGCAAGCTGCCATGGGCGGGCCAGAGCCGCCGTGGGCAGGGCAAAAAGCTGCCACGGACAGGCAAAAGCCGCCACGGGCAGGGCAGGTCGCCCGCGCGAATGGAGCGCAGCCAGCCACCCGCGAACTGAAAAGCCGGCCGTGATGGAAGCAGAAGCCGCCCACAAGCGGGGAAAGCCGCGCCTGCGCAGTGACCAAGTCTCGGCGCGTCGCCGCAGCGGGGGGGGGGGGGGAAGGGGAGATATGTAATAAAATAAATAAATCTTTAAAAAAATAAATAAATAAATAAAATAAAATAAAATAAAATAAAATACACACACACGCACATATACCCAGACTACTAATCATTTATATTTAATCATGTATCAGAGCAAGCATTCAATAAAATAAAAAATGTATCAGTTGATGTCATAATAAATTATTTCAAATTATGGGTTTAAATTTTGTATCTAAGTTTGACTTATTTGAGAAATAAGTTATCAAAATCCACAAACCTGTCAACATCTGTGGCATCCCCACCCAAGGAACTATGCCAATGAACTGGAAGGAATTCCACTCTGCTTACTTTCTGATCATCTAAAGATTTCTTGAAATGTGTCTGCAGCAATTTGAGAGAAACCACCCTAAAATCATCCACTTCAAAAACACAAACAAACAAACAATTAGGTAAGATAAATTAAACTGACTAAATTGTCCTAGCATAACAGCTAGTTAGCAATTACCTCATATAAGCCAGTATTTCTTATAACCTAAAGTTAACTTTTTCAAGGAAAAAAAAGACAAAATCCATAAAAAAAGATAACCAATCTTTAGGAAGCTCTTTATAACTTTTCATTATTTTAGAGGAAGGTACTAAAAACCATTGGTTTAGCTACCACTACTGGGAGGCAGCATGACACTGTGGGCACAGACTCTAGAGTCGAACTGCCTGCCTAAGGATTCTTGTTCCACCACCTACTGACTGTGACAAGGAGATGTGGCTTGACCCCTCTGAGCCTCAGCTCCTCACCTAAAAATGGGGATAATAATAACAGCACCTATACCCAAAGGTTTGTGAAGGTTAATGATAAAATACATGCAAGGTACTTACCACATACCAAGTATACAATAAATATGAATTATTCTTATATAAACATAAAAAATGAAATTTCAAAAATCTAAGTAAACCAAGCAGATTCATAGTTTCATTGAACAACCTCTCACAACTAAACCTCACTGTAAATAAATTCAGTGCACAGGCATT
The DNA here is from genome assembly GCA_004027955.1 of Chaetophractus vellerosus. Classification (NCBI taxonomy): domain Eukaryota; kingdom Metazoa; phylum Chordata; class Mammalia; order Cingulata; family Chlamyphoridae; genus Chaetophractus; species Chaetophractus vellerosus. Next base: position 11,729 of record PVKH010027272.1, on the reverse strand, counting down.
CCTAGTTGCTGGAAGTGCTCAGACAGAGGCTGTCTGTTAAAAAGGCTAGACTGAATTGTTTCCATGATCCCTTCTAACTTGTCAGCATCTAGGATTTTATAAGTTAGATATGTCATACGAGCAAATCAAGTACAAATTAATTTTTTCCACCGATCATTTAAACCTGCCTCTTACTGACCCTTGGAAGCAAAAAGCTTAGAGCTAAGAATTATCCTAAAAATGAACACTAAAATTCTTCTAGTTCTCAATTCATTCCATGAAATAAAATCTGCTAACACTTACCACATTCAATAATGCTTCTAAAGCGCAAGTCACACACTGGTCCAATACCATGTACCATGAACACCAAATGGTCAACCTGAGGCATTTCCCCTATAAAAATAAAGACACAAAAACACAGGCACAACACATATACATGAATAAACGCTGGGAATTTGTTTTGTTTTGTTTTGTTTTAACAGAATGGTAGTTTTCTAGATATTCCTTTTGCTCTTTACAAACTTGCCATAGAAACTCTCAGTATCTTCCATTAAATTAGAGGGACAAAGTTCAAAGTCCATTTTGGCAAATAACTAGACCAAGACCTGGAGGAAGCAGGCTGTCTCTGTTCCCAGAGGCTATCTGCATAGTGACTAGAAACTCTATACTTCCAGGCTCCATAACCTCATAATTTTTCTTCAGAGCTCCCCAAGGCAATAAATCTACATGAAGAATCAAATTACCAATATGAAACTTTAAAATCTTTCCCCAAAATCCTTCCCCTTGACTTGTACGATTCAGACACATTGAAGAACACCTCCAGGGTAAATCTACTATTTTTTCTCCTCTAGTTATCTCACTCAGATTTCATAATATAAATACCTATTTATTTTAGACATTTATAAGACAACGAAACAGAAATGAAATATACATGATTATCAAAATACAATCCTTACTTTAAATGGCATAGTATGAGAAATCAAAGTACTACACTAAAGCAGCTGTTGGCAAACTATGGCCCCTGGGCCAAATGCAGCTTACCGCCTGTTTTTTAAATAGAGTTTTACTGGGGCACAGCTAGGCCCATTTGGTAACATATTGTCTAAAGCTGCTTTCACACAACAGAATTGAGTTGTTTCAGCTGAATTTTAGGCCCATAAAGCCTAAAATATTCACCATCTTACCCTATACAAAAAAAGTTTGCCCGCACCTGCACTAGAGTAATACAAACTATTTAAGGTATGAAAACACAAGTCCAAAAGTATTGCCAGAGGCCTAGTTTCAACCACCAAAGTGCTTTTATGCAATAACACATATCTTAGAATTGATATTATGTAGTTTGTACATCTTCAAGAGAATTCGAAATTTAAGAATAAAGATATCAAAGTAATAAATTTGAAAGGAAAGATATGTACAAAACTGGATGATTTCTGCACATCATGACAATCTAATAACTGTATTTCTTTTTTCCATCATTCAAAAGAATCTTGGTACTAAAACAGAGTCCTCAGTCCTAAACAAACTATACACACCATCAGGAATTTCATCAAGGTTATCATCAATTCCACGTTTTACAACCCTGGGCCTTGTTTGTCCATCTTGGGTGGTTCCCCATTCATCTGGCACTGAGGAAGGCTGGAACTGAACAATAACCTTCAAGACACAACAGTAGGATTATGAAAAAGCTCATGACCAAATTCTTTCCCATTGTGGGCTACATCATTTATTCCAATACACAATAGACTAACTGGTAGTAAGGATAGTTTATGTCAGTACTGTTCTCCCAAAATCAATTTATAAGTGTCTTGCTAGAGCTTATTAACCATTAAAGCCAAGCAAATCAATGCCATTATTTTCAATGCTTATGTTAGAATATAATACAATCAAATCAGTAGTACATCTTGATTTAAGAATCTAACATAAAAATCCAAGTTTACACATACGAAATTAAGGAAAAGTTACCTGCAATAGAGGGATCTTTTATAAAAACATGTAAAGCAAAAGTCTTTAAGGGAAGCGGATGTGGCTATTGGGCTCCTGTTTACCATATGGGAGGCACTGGGTTCGATTCCCAAGGCCTTCTGGTGAAGGCAAGCCGGCCCACACGGCACGGTGAGCTGGCACAACAAGATGATGCAACAAAGGGAGAAAAGCAGACACAGAAAAACGCAAAGCAAATGGACACAGCGAGCACAAGAAGCAGGAGGGGGATAAACAAATAAATAAAATAAATCTTAAAAAAAAAAGAAGTCTTGAAATAGCAAGATTTGTCAATTAATTTGTAAATTCAGTTTCATTGGCAAAAGCTGATTTATATACTACTTTTTAAGAAGAAATCTATTCTGTATTATATTTATCCCTGTGCCATATAAAAAAAATAAAGAATATATGTTTAATGCTATGCAAAAATGTGTGTTGTATAAAAAACAAAAGGTTAAGAGTGGTGACCATTAAGAGGAGGAACCAGGGGGAGTTCAGGGAAAGAAGGCTTTTATTTTTCATTTAATACCTTTTTATACTGTTTACATTTTGTTGGCATATGTTTTTATTTTATTTATTTCAATATCAATAAGGATTATAGAGGTAATAAGGTTATGGGTTATTTTTGTTTTCTCTTCATACTTTTCTGTAAAAAGAAAACTATGTTCTAAGAAGCCGCTATGTGCCAAGCAAGCACTACACTAGACACTTCCACATAAATCACTTCGTCTAAAATATAACTCTGGTAGGTAAAGATTATTGCAGGTGAGCTTAGAGAGCTTGGTAAATGAAAGAATCAGAACACAACACCACTAATCAAGTTTTCTTTAAAAGAGGTGTAAGGGTGTGGAACAAGAAAATTTCATGGAGATAATACAGATAAAAAGAGGAAGGACACATTTTTACTTCAAAGGTTAAAAAAAAACAAACCATCATCAAGGGCAGGGGGTCAAGCCCAAATCCATTCTATGGCTTGTTTTTGTAAATAAAGTTTCACTGGAACAGCCACACCCAACCATTGACTTACCTATTGTCTAAGTCTGCTTTCCCACTACAATGGCAGAAGTGAGTTGTGACAGATTGCATGGCCTACAAAGCCTTAAATATTTATTCTCTGGCCCTTCACACAAAATTTTGCTAACCCCTGATCAGATCAAGTGCAAAACTTTATCAAGCAACTTATGGTGCACACTAGGCTTCAGCTAACATGTTGCCATGAACAGAAGCTTCATGGGAAAAATGTTAAATTGTTTTGTTTCCATAATCAACCTGAACTACAATAAATGATTTTAAAAGCTCCAGTTAATATATTCCCTGCTGCAGAAGTTATCAAACACATCCAGCAAAATAACTATTAAAAAGAAACCTAGGGGGGCCGGCTCGATAGCCCAGTGGATAGGGCGCCGGCATACCACATGGGAGGCCCCGGGTTCGATTCCCGGGGACCTCTCCTAGCAGGCAGACCGCCTTGAGAATGGCAAGCCGCCATGGGCGGGCCAGAGCCGCCGTGGGCAGGGCAAAAAGCTGCCACGGACATGGCAAGAGCCGCCACGGGCAGGGCAGGTCGCCCGCGGATGGAGCGCAGCCAGCCACCCGCGAACTGAAAGCCGGCCGTGAACGGACGCAGAGACCTCCCACAAGCGGGGAAAGCTGCGCCTGCGCAGTGACCACTCTCAGCGCGTCGCCGCAGCGGGGGGAAGGGGAGATATGTAATAAAATAAATAAATCTTAAAAAAAAAAAAAAAGAAACCTAGGGAAGCAGATGTGGCTCAAGCAATTGGGCTTCTGCCTACCACTTGGGAGGTCCCGGGTTTGGTTCCCGGTGCCTCCTGGAGAAGACAAGCTGGCGCAGTGAGCTGACAAAGCAAGATGACACAACAAAAGAGACACAGAGAGGAAATACAATGAGAGACACAACAGACCAGGGAGCTGAGGGGGTTCATGAGAATGAGCGCCTCTCTTCCACATGGGAGGTCCCTAATGAGAAGATGAGCAGACAAAGAGCGCACACAGCAAATGGACACAGAGAGCAGACAGCAACCACAAACAATGAGAGAGGGGGATAAATAAATAAAATAAATCTTAAAAAGAAAAAAAAACCAAGGGGAGCGGGGGTAGCTCAGTGGTTGAGCGTCTGCTTCCCATGTACAAGGTCCTGGGTTCAATCCCCAGAACCTCCTGAAAAAAATAAAATAAAATAAAGGAAGAAAGAAAAAGAAACCTAACACTTTAAAATCTCAAATAGTGAAATCGTGACATTACCTTTGGATTGTGCATAACAATTGTCTCTCCACTGGGAAACTCTAATCTGCGGTGCCACTGATTAGTGGTTACAGCTTTTTTATATTCGGCCTATAATATTGGAAACAATATTTAACACAAAATTACAAATCTTTAGCACACTGAGAGGAAGTGTGAAAGAAAATGACAATAATAACTATAACGGTGATAAAAATAACAGTACTGTGCTGATCACTTTACATACATTACCTCATTTAATTAATTACTCTCGAGCATTCCTATGTAATATTACTCCCATTTTATAGAGGAGAAAACCCAGGTTTAGAGGATTTAAGAACACAGTTGTACAACCAGCGAGCAGGAACGGCAGAACTGTGCTTTACTCCCACCTAGGACCTTCTAACTCCAAAGCCTTGACCATTCAACCATTTCCTTACTCTTCTTCCACATATCCTACTCCACTTTCTATAAAGCAAAAGTCTGAAGGGGAACATCCACTGGCCAAAGAGAAATATGTTTTAATTAGCAACAGTGATTATTTGGCAACCATGTCAATATAGAAGTCTTTATGTCTCGTGGGCAATCATTTAGTAACAATTCCTCTCCATCGGCCTCTGTCCATTTGACCCTCTTCATCACTTTGCCTTTAAAAAAATTTTTAAACATATTTATTTATAATAGTTAAAAGCAAGATCACAAACAAAAATGTTTAAAGAAAAAAACTTTCTATCACCCTAGGAATTATTTTCACTTCATACTTCCTTTCAACTCATAGCTTTGTAAGTCTTGTCTGACAGAGCAAGTTTCCTCATGTCAGTCTCCAAAATGGTCTTGATCTTGATCTTCTATATAAATTTAGGAGCAGTTTGCAAATTTTATCAAAAACCCTCATGTATTCCATTGGGATTACATTAATTTATAAGATAATTTGAGAACTACTGATATCTCAATGATATTGAGACTGTGCATATAAATATAATATTTAGTTGTATTTATTAAGATTATCTTTTATGTCCAATTTTGTGATTTTTTTCCTCCATAATGTACATGTATATCTTTTGTTAGATTTTTTTCCCCCTATGTAACCTGTAGTTCTGCTGGTGTTGTAAATTTTATCTTCTTTTTCTATTATGGTTTCTAATTGGTCAATCCTACTATATAGGAACTTATTAATTTGTATATGTTAATTTTATATCCACAGATTTGCTAAATTCTTATCTTGGTGCTAGTGGTATTTCTAGAGGTATTCCTGGTTGTCTATGTAGCCAATCATATTATCATCAAATAAAAACATTTTCTCTGTTTCCAACTCTTCTGTTGTTTTATGTTCTGATTAGGACAGCATCACCTGTACAATACTGAGCAATAAGTATCATCTGTTCTCTTTTGTAATTGGTTTTCTTACTTCCTAAGCTCTGCCTCCTCCCTGGCCCGGTTTGGATTTCTTGGAAGCAGCTGAACAGGAGAAAAGTTCTACCTAGGTTACAAACAGCCATGTTCTGTTGATAGTACATAAAAAGAAACCCCACTTCCAAAGCCTGTGTTACTTTATATGATCAAATATCTTTAAGATATAGTATATACTTTCAGATAGAGTTTAGACTTGAAAGTATATACATTGGTTTCACAATTAAAAAACTAAACATTCAAGCTTGGGACATGATAGCTTCAGCAGGATCCTACCAAAGGTTTTAAGAGGGCCAAAAGTCTCATGACATTTGTTGTTATTCTATTATACTTATTTTCACGAATCAGAAGTTAATTTTAGGGCTTTCGCCGAGTATTAATTTGAAAATTGGCCACAGGCTTGGCATCTGTTGTCAACAACAAATCTCAAAAGCCTAAGCTCTTTTGAAGTTTTGATACAAGCAACTGATTAGATTTGTGATGTACTCCTGCAAAACATATTCTACCTTTAGACACTGAGGCCTCAGGACAATAAAGCAGTTAGGTCCTCTGCGACAACTTAGCATCTCATGAATGACAGTACCACTTAAAAAGCAACCTTCCTTGTGAAGAGGATCAAGACAGGCTCTCTTGTAAATAGTCAGTTTCATAGTATGTGGTTTTATATGAGGCCCCAATGTATACTGGGCTTATATTTTTTTATAGAAAAGCATAAAGGAATAAAACACACATACCTCCAGTTTTTCACTGAACTCCTCTGTATAGGGAATAAATCTGCTATCTGTATCACCCTTGTAAAACCAAGTGCAGCGTCTCACTTCAGCTGGCTCTTCTTCCCAGTACACAGCTTTCCTCGTTCGGTCATAAAGGTAAACATCGTAACGCCCTCCATCTGTTCCCAGAACCACACTCTCAGGGTCTGGCTGAACTAGAGCACAGAAGTCCTCAATTTAACCGGACAGTTACAAAGCATGGGTATAAATAATCTATAATGAATACAGTGACTAGTTGATCCTTAAAGACATAGGACTAAGCTCATTTTTGTTCAAACATAGAAATTTAAAATTAATCTGTGCTGCTAAAAACTATGACTCTTCTGATGTGGAAAAGAAATAAACAAGGCAAAATTTTAAAACATGATCATATCTTACTGATATGAAATAATTAGAATAAGCAAATTCGTAGAGTCAGAAATGAGAAAACAGTATACCAGAGTCAGGGTAGGGAAAAGGAGGTTAATGCTTAATTGGTACAGAGTTTCTGTTTGGGGTGACAACAGTTTTAGTAATGGATGTTGGTGATGGTAGCACAACATTATAAATGTAATTAACAACACTGAATCGTACATTTGAATGTGGTTAAAAGTGGCAATTTTATGTTATATCTCTGTTACTAGAATAAAAATTTTAAAAAAAACCAGGACTATACAACACAGTGAACCCTAATATAAACTATGGACCATAGTTAAGAATATAATTATAATAATACTGTTTCATCAGTTATGACAAAGGTACCACACTAATGCAAAATGTTAACAGGGCAAACTGTGGGGTGGTGGTATGTGGGAACTCTATTATTTTCTGCATGATTTTTCTGTAAACTTACAACTTCCCTAATGAAAAAAAAATTTTTATTGATCATAAAATAATTGAAATAACTGGTAGATCTTTTTCTAATCAAAGGAGTAATATGTACCTAGAGCAATACTCCACAAGCTGTTTTTAAGTGACATTAATAGGTGATTTTTTAAAGTACCATTATCAGGGAACCAGCTGTGGCTCAATTGGTTGGGCTCTGGTTTACCACATGGGAGGCCCCGGTTCAGTTCCTGGGGCCTCCTGGCGAAGGCAAGCCACCGCACAGTGAGCTGACGCAGCAGGGGCAGATAAGCAGACACGGAAAAACGCAAAAAGCAAAAATGAACACAGCAAGCACAAGCAGCAAGGGGGGGATATATAAATAAATAAATCTTAAAAAAAAAATAACGTAACATTATCAAATAGTATCAGGATAAACAAAGAAACAGTTTTTATACTGAGAACTTAAGAGTCATAATATGCTCCCATTCACTGTCAATCTCCAAGAGGTAGATGTAGTAAGCAGCATTTCCAAAACTCTACCTGCCTAGGGAACACTTTTTTTATACATCTCCAGGAACAAGAGTTTCACAGAAAATGCTTTTATATACCTGATAACAAGAAATGAATTTTAAAAATAGGAAAAATCAAACCTAGAATATATGAATTACTCTGATTAAAAGACCTTTAAACAAAGAAGGGAATTTCTTCAAATACCTTGCTCAGATAAATCAGAACGTATATCGGTATTAGCATCTTAACGTACAGAGTCTGGTAGGGTCTCCAAGGATTAAGGAATCTGACGGTCACAAAAACTAGGCCATGGATAAATACTCTTCAAATTTCTTCTCTTCTTCAAATCACATACAAGAGGATGCATGACCAGTACTTACCTGAATTATAGATTTCTTCAAGATTCATAGAGTCAAACACACTGAAAGGCATCCACAGTTGTTTGTGTTCTACCTCCTTGCAGTAAAACCAGTGGGGTTGAATAGATTCATATTGGTTTTGAAGTAAAAAAGGAGATGGCGCTTGTGCAGATGGACCTGGAGGCCTAGCAAATGCCTGTTGCTGTGCTGATGGGGGTAGCCCTGACTGCACTGAAGAAGGAATCTGGAGGAGACAAAAAAGTTAAGACCATCAGGCTTGTCCAAAGGAACAATTTCGTACAATGCTTCAGACCAAAAAGCTGACAGTAATAATTATCCTACATATATTTCTGGACAGCTATTTAGTTTAATAACTAAGCCCAAAGATTGTTAACAAAACCCAAAATCAACTGTGTACGTAATGAACTTTCTTACATCGAAGTAAACCACCAACTTTATAGAAATCAATCTTGCAATGTCTCCTATGGTTTATTTAACCTTCAATATGTCCGTATATCTTGACCCACCCATTCCATTTCTAATAATTTATCCTAAAGATATGATTATAAAAATGAGCAAAAACTTACCTACAAGGAGGTACATTCCACTATTTATAATAGAAAAACTACAAATAATCAAAGTGTCTAACAGTAACCTTATTCAAATGCTGAAATTCTCTAGAGCTATTAAAAATAATGTTTTAGAAAGAAATCATAACATCCAAAACAGGTTTAGAAAAAAGCAGATTATAAAGCAACATGCACCTTGCAATGTTTGCCTAGAGAAAAGATAAGATATATAACAATAAAAACAGGATTATCTATAGGCAATTTTGATTCATTGGGCTATTCTACATTTTTCAAGTTTTCTACAATGAAAATACTTTAAAAATCAGAATGCAATTATTTATTTTTTAACTAATAATCATTTTCAAGTGTTATCAAAGTTAAATTTACTGAGGTTGATAACTGTACTGTGGTTATATAAAAGAATATCACTATTTGTAAGAAACACACATTAAAGTATTTAGAAGTAAAGAGTCATAATGTATTTAACTTACCTTCAAATATTTCCGTGTATGTGTGTGTATTAGAGAGAGAAGGAGAGGGATAGAGAGGGAGAGAGAGAAAAAGAGGAGGGAGGGAGGGAGGAAAAAAAAAGCATGGGTGGGCAGGCAGGTGAGAGTGTGTGTATGCACAAATGATAACACAAATGGAGTAAAATGTTAATGGAGTAAAACGATTTTAAAAATGGAGTAAAAGGTAAATCTGGGTAAAGGCTAATGGGTGTTCTCTGTGCTATTTTTATTTTTGCAACTTTGAGTTTGAAATAAAGGTTTTTTAAATCAATTAAAATTTTTTAAAAAATTTAATCAGCAAACTAGAGTATTAATTATATCAGTTACTGTATAACATAGTAAACTCAGTGGTGGATGAGGATAGGATTATTTTTTTAAGGAGGTACCAGGGATTGAACCCAGGACCTTGTACATGGGAAGCAGGCTCTCAACTACTTGAGTTACATCCCCTCCCCAGGACTGTGGTTAATAACACAAATACAAGAATGTTCAATGAACTAGAACAAATGTGCGTCACTATTACAAGGTGTTAAGAATATGGTGATACAAGGGAAAAGTACAACTAATATAACTTATAGACTCCAGTTAATAGTAATATTGTAATATTTTACATCAATATTTTGCATCAATGGCAAAGAAGATGATATATCAATGCTAAGGGTCAACAATAGAAGGGTATAAGGGGGTATGAGATTTTTCCTTTAGGAGTAATGAAAATGTTCTAAAATTGACTGAGGTGATGACAGCACAATTCTGTGATAAAACTGAGAAATACTGAGTGTACACTTTGGATGGACTATACAAGGCATGCGACCGTACAACAGTGGATCATGGACTGCAGTTATGGAACAAAGATAAGAATGTTCTCTCATGAACTGTAACAAATATACAATATTGATACATGGTGTTAACAAGAGTGGTTTATGGGGAAAATACACCAAACATAAGCTATAGACGACATAGCAGTAATATTTTGATGATGTTCTTTCAGCATTTGTAACACATGTTCCACAATTATGCAAGGTGTTGGTGGTTGGGTAGTGTATGGGAATCCTGTAACTTATGCATGATTATTTTGTAAACTCACAACTTCTCTAATTAAAAAAAAAATTTTTTTGTAATTATACTGGCATTATTCACAATTGCCCAAAAATGGAAACAACCCAAGTGTCCATCAACTAATGAATGGATAACAAATTGTGATACAAACACACAATGGAATAATATACAGCTGTAAGAAGGAATGATATCATGAAGCATATGACAACATGGGTGAACCTGGAGGACATTATTGAGTGAAGCAAGCCAGACACAAAAGGACAAATACTGTATGATGGCGCTATTATGAACTAAATATATTGTGTAATCTCAGGAAGTTAATAACTTAAATATGGGTTACCAGAAAATAGAATGAGGTTAGAGAATGGAAAACTAGGGGTTAATCTGTACAGAACTGTTAAAAAGGTTGTTTGGGGAAGTGGATGTGGCTCAAGCAGTTGGGCACCTGCCTACCACATGGGAGGTCCCAAGTTCGGCTCCCAGTGTCTCCTAAAGAAGATGAACAAGACAGTGAGCTGAGATAATGGGCTGGCATGGTGAGCTGATGCAACAAGATGACACAACAAGGTGATGCAGCAAGGAGACACAATGAGGAAACACAATGAGACACAACAAGCAGGGAGCAGATGTGGCTCAAGTGATTGGGCGCCTCCCTTCCACATGGGAGGTCCTGGGTTCGGTTCCCAGTGCCTCCTAAAACACGTAGTTTTGCCTTGTAGCTGCACTTTATATAAACAGGTTAATGCAGGGAAAAAAAGATGATTAGACACAGAGAGAACACAATGAACAGACACAGAGAGCAGATGGTGAGTCGAAACAATGAGAGAAGGAGAAATAAATAAATAAAATAAATCTTTAAAAAAAAGAAAAGGTTGTTAATCTTTGGAAATGAATAGAAAAGGTGAAATCATAACATAATGTTTGTTAACTAGCAGTACTATTATATGGGTATGACAGTGGTTGAAAGGGAAAGTCTAAGGTCATGTTTATTATTAGAAGGAAAGCTAAAAAATGTAACATGGGACTATATAACATAGTGAAACCTCAGGTGAAATATGAATATGGGTACAATTACATATATAAGACTCTTTTTCTTTGAAACTGAACAAATACATGTTAAGTCACAAGATGTTAATGTCAGGCAAAAATACAACCAAGGCAAACTATGGACAGAAGTTCATAGTAATATATTAATAATCTTCCAGTAAGGGCAAAAAAAGAAAAAAGGAAATATACTAAGGGAAAGAAACTAGACACTAGGTACAATATATTGCTTGACTCCATCTATACAAAATATAAATACAAATAAACTAGAGAGAAAGAAATAGAGGGGCCGGCTCGATAGCCCAGTGGATAAGGCGCCGGCATACCACATGGGAGGCCCCGGGTTCGGTTCCCAGGGACCTCTCCTAGCGGGCAGACCGCCTTGAGAATGGCAAGCCGCCGTGGGCGGGCCAGAGTCGCCGTGGGCAGGGCAAAAAGCTGCCACGGACAGGGCAAAAGCCGCCACAGGCAGGGCAGGTCGCCCGCGAATGG
>PVKH010027271.1:0-13044 GCA_004027955.1 Chaetophractus vellerosus | reverse complement strand
ATACTCCAAGGAAGCTAGACCAGCCATGATCTCCTATCCTATTTTTTTTAACAATAATTCTTAAATGTAAAATTATATTCCATTCAAAAGCCACCTCCCTCTGAAAGATCCATCGACTATAAAATAGCTAAAATTAAAATAATTCTCAGATTCCCTTCCAATTTTTCCTTTTTAATCCAAAATATAAATGACAAATGAATCTGTTTTTCATTCTACCAGAACAACTCCTTGAACTGCCTCTGTCATTCAACTAAAATTATAATCTACATTTTTTTAAGACATTTGCCCATACCTCAGATAACTTATTTCTACAGTTGTGGTTCAGGGTAAAGTCTTATATAAAATAGTTTCCTTGTCATTTTTATGTTATTTTCTGTCTCAGCACTTATTTTAAGGCTTACATGAGCTCATCTTCCACAAGCTTTCTAAATGGCTTCATTATTATTAATCAATGCTAAAATCAATCCCATTTTTCATTTGTTTATGTTATGGTGTCACTAAATTTTAAATCATATGTTATAAAATGAGACTTAGGGAAAATATTTATTGCTAAATCCCAAGCAACCTCTATTTTAATCACATAAAATATTTTACTTGGAATAGATTTTTGAAATATGGAATAAAGTAAAATAATCCAACACTGTTTTTTATCTCCTCCCAAATCTGAAATGACAGAAAATATAAAAATAATTTTGCATTATTAGAGTGAAAGAATCATCAAGAAAAAAATTACAAGAAATTAATGAAAAATAAAAAGTATATAAATATTGTTGACATGAGTGGAATAAACAGCTATCCAAAGCATATGCAAGAAAATACTAATACAAAGTAAAATAAAAGCCAGAATTATTCTAAGATAGTAAAGGAAAATAAAGAATATGAGATGGCAATAGGAAAATGATTACAATAGTTTTAATTCTTGAGAGTTCTCTTAGAGTAATGATATACTCCTTAAATCAAATTTGAGTGGTACTTGAGAAAAAAGTCAGAGTAAAAACTCCAGGCCCAAAGGAGCAAATGTTACTCCTTCTTGTTTATTCACAAAATGCTAATCAATAATTAGTGCCAAACTTTATGAGAGAGTTACACACTTGTATAGGATGCCTACACACAGAGAAGGTATGAATACTAAAAATAAATAAATAAACTATTATCATTTATAAATAAAGAGGCATACTTGTAAACATAACTCTATGGCATCAATGTAGCAATTTAACCAAAAGACGTGATAAAATGAATCCATTTTATATTTTAAATTTTTATTGAAGTATATCACTCAGATATGGACATTAATAATAAGTGTTCACTAAAAGTTGTGAACTTACAAATCATACATGCATATGATAACAGGGCTTGCATACATTTTTCCCACCACCAAAATCTTTCATTATTATGAAACATTTATTATAAACTATAAAAGAGCATCATCAAAATGTTACCACTAACTATAGCCTATATCTTACATTTAGTGTATTTCCCCCAACCCACCCAGTTATTAAAAGCCTGTATTATTATATATTTGTTATTGTTCATGAGAGAACCTTCTCATATTTGTCCTATTGGCCATAGTCTTTATTCCACCACTAGATTCCCTGTGTTATACAGTCCCATATTTTGAACAATGCGTTCAGAGTGAACACTCAGTGCCACTCATTTTCATTGCAATTGTGCTGTCATTACCTCAGTCATTCTTAGAATGTTTTCATTACTCCAAAAGTAAAAGTCCTATACCCCCTTATGCCCCATATTGTTTTCCCTGAGAAGTGATATAATATCTTCTTTGCCATTGTTCCAGAAATACTGAAATATTACTATAAACGATCATCCATAAGTTACATTAGTTGTAATTTTCCCATGTATCAACATATTCTTGGTGGGAAGATGGTGTTAGACTAACAGGCAAGGCTCACTACTCTTACAAAAATAATGGAGAAAGAGCCAAAACCTGTCCAATGAGCCTGCTTTGGGGGTCAGAGAACAATGGATGAGATAAAAAAAAATACATTAAATTTGTGATAATCAGGGTAGGCTAAACATTCAGTATATTAGAAATCATGTGAGTGTCCCCAGACCTAGTTTTTCTCCCTAGATTTGGTTTTTGGAATGCTGGTGATAAACTAAGCCTGATTTATTATATGATCATCCTGTATGGGAAAAGACTATCTTTGGGTATCTTTGGTCAAACTTAAGAGATACAGCAGGGGGGCAGATGTGACTTGGGTGGCTGGGCATCCATCTCCTATATGGAGGGACCTGAGTTTGATACCCAGGACCTCCCAGTAAAAATAAAATAAGAAAAATATGGAAGGCGTGTCAGCCACCAGGCCCCATGCGTGGGTGCACCACCAGGCCCTGTGAGCCATGCAGCAAGATGATGACATAACAGGAGAGTGAAACAAGGGAAAGTCAAGACAAGATGCACCAAAAAACCAGGAACTAAGGTGGTACAGAGGATAGGTTGCCTCTCTCCCATATTGGAAGTCCCGAGGATCAAATCCCAGTGAAGGCAGGAGAAAATGGATAAGAAGAGAAGGCAGAAAGTGGACACAGAGTTGCCCAGTGAATGGACACAGAAACAGCAAAAACAGTGGAGGTGGGGGTAAAAATGGATAAAAGTAAATAAATAAATAAATCCTTAAAAAGATATATAGGGGAGGAAGATACAGACTGTAGTTAGTAGTAATACTTTGACGATGCTCTTTCATGATTTGTAAGCAAATGTTTCACAACAATGCAGAGTTTTTGTGGAGGGGGGTGATGTGTGAGAACCCTCTATGATGTTATGCATGTTTGTTTTGTAAGTTCATGATGTTTAATGAACACTTAAAGTTTATGTATGTTCATGTATGAATGATATACTTCAATAACTTGTTTTAAAAAAGAGAGAAGAAAAATATTCATTAGAGGCACAGAAAAGCAGATTTGAATTACTCAAAGACAGAATTAGTGATTTGAGAGACAGAACATATGAACTGGAAAAAGCAAAAGAACAGAAAGAGAAGAGAATGGAAATAATTGAACAGAGTCTCAGGGAATTGAATGACAACACGAAACGCACATTCACATTATTAGTGTCTCAGAAGGAGAAGCGAACGGAAAAGGGGCATAAGGAATATTTGAGGAAATAATGACTGAAAAGTCCCCAACCCTTATAAAAGTCATAAATGTCAATATCCAAAAAGTACAATGCACCCCAAACAGAAACATTCTGAATAGATCTACCCCAAGACACCTACTATTTAGAATGACAGAATATCAGATGAGAGGAATCTGAAAGCAGTAAAAGAAAATCATCACACACAAGGGAAAATCGATAAGATTAAGTGCCAACCTCTCATCATAAACCTGGAGGTGATAAGAAAGTGGTATGATGTATTTAGGGTATTGAAAAGAGAAAAACTGCCATCCAATAATTCTGTATCTGGAAAATGTCCTTCAAAAAAGAGGGGAAGTTCAAAGTCTTCACAGACAAATAAAAACTGAAAGAATATGTTACCAAAACACCAGAATTATAAGACATACTAAAGGGAATGCTACAACATGAAAGGAAAAATCAAGAGCAAGAGATTTGGAGAAGAGTTTAGAAATGAATATTATTAGGAAGGGTAAACTAAAGGGTGAAAAGATAGAATATAGTATGATATGACAACAGAAAGCCAAAGGTCAAAATGGATAAATTAAGTAATGCTTTACAGTAATAATATTGAATGCCAATGGCTTTTAACTCCCCAATCAAAAGATATAGACTGATAGAATGGGTAAAAATAATATAAGCCATCTATATGTTTTCTACAAAAGACCCACCTCAGTTATAAGGACACAACCAGGTTAAAAGTGAAAGGTTTGGAAAAAAGATATTCCATGCAAATAGTAACCAAAAAAAAAAAAAAAGAGCTGGAGTACCAATATTAATATCAGACAAAATAGACTTCAAATGCAAAACTGTTATAAGAGGTGAAGAAAGTCACTATATTTTAATAAAAGGGGTAATTCACCAAGAAGAAATAACATACTACATATTTATGCACCTAACTTGGGCACCCCAAGACACATGAGGCACCCACGGGCAAAGCTGAAGGGAGAAGTGGATGTCTTTATAGTAGTTAGAGACTTACACTACTCTTATTATTCAAGAGATCATCTGGACAGAGGATAAATAAAGAAACCGGGAACTTGAATAGTATGATAAATGAACTAAACTTAACAGACATTTATAGAGCATTGCACCCCAAAGCAGCAAGATAAAATTTTTTTTCAAGTGCTCATGGATCCTTCTACCAGATAGACTGCATGTTGGGTCACAAGACGAGTCTCAATAAATTTTAAAAGATTGAAATTATACAAAACACTTTCTCTGATCATAAAGGAATGAAGCTGGAAATCAATAATGGGTAGAAAAAGGGAAAATTCATAAATATAAACAACACTCTTAAGTAATCAATTGGTGAAAGAAGAAATGGCAAGAAAATTCAGTGAATATCTTGAGAAGAATGAAAATGAGAGCATAGCATATCAAAACCTATAGGACACCACAAAGTCAGCACTGACAGGGAAATTTATAGTCCTCAAAGCTTACATTAAAAAAGAATAGAGTGCTAAAATTAAAGCTCTAGCTGCACACCTGGAGGAACTAGAAAAAGAAGATCAAACTAATCCCAAACCAGATGAAGAAAAGAAATAGTAAATATCAAGAGCAGTAATAAATGTTATCCAGAATTTTAAAAAAAAGAGAGAATTAAGAAAACCAAATGATCATTCTTTGAGAAAATCAACAAACCCGACAAACCCTTTGCTAGACTGACAAAAAAAAAGAGAGAAGACAGAAATAAATAAAATCAGAAATGACAAGAGGGACTTACAACTGACCCCGTAGAAATAAGAGAATCATTAGAGGATACTATGAACCACTGTATGCCAAACCTAGACAATGTAGAGGAGATGGACAAATTCTTTGAAACATACAAACCACCTACACTGACCCTAGAAAAAATACAATACCTCAACAAACCAAACACAAGTGAAGAGATTGAAACAGTCATCAAAAACCTCCCCAAAATGAAAAGCCCAGGACCAGATAGTTTCACAGGTGAATTTTACCAGTCATTCGAAGATGATCTAATACCAGTCAGTGTTTTGCAAGTTTTCTGTAAAATTGAACAGAGAAGAATGCTACCAAACTAATTCTATGAAGCCAGCATCACCCTAATATCAAAACCAGATAAAGATGCTACAAAAAAACCCACAAAACTACAGACCAATATGTCTCCTGAATATAGATGCAAAAATCCTCAACAAAATACTTGCTAACAGAATCCAAAAGCACATTAAATGAATCATACACCATGATTAAGTAGGTTTTATCCCAGGTATGCAAAGGTGATACAACAAAAAACAATTAATTAGTGTAATAAAATCCATAGCATTTCTTTTTTAAAAAAATAATTTTTAAAGGATACTTAGATTACATAAAAGTTACAAAAAATATATAGGGATTCCCATACACCCTACCTCCCACACCTCCCACAACCTCCCACATAAACATCCTTCATTAGTGTGGCACATTAATTGCAATTGATAAACACAACCTGGGGCTTTGTCATTAAGCATGGACCATAGTTCACACTGTAGACCACACTCTCTCCCACACCGTTCTACATGTTATATGATGATATAAAATGGCCTATATTTGTCATTACAATGTCACTCAGGTCAATTCCCAAGTCCCGAAAAAGCCCCCGTATTACAATTGCTTTTCCCTCTCCCTGCCCCCAGAGCCTCCAGCGACCACTGGCTCCACACCAGTGTTGTAATTTATTCCATTCCTTGAATCACAATATGCCTATAGTAGAATACCAGCAAGCCCACTCTAGTCCATAGCTCTTAACCCAATCCTGAGGAGTCTAGGATGGCAATGTCCACCTCACTCCAATTGAGAGGGGGCTTATATCCCATGGGGAAGATGGATAGGACTATCCTTCCTGCAGCTGTAGACTCTCTCCATTCCCTGGGATGGCTGATGTCCATCATCATCTCTCTGCCAGTTGTCCTGGGTGAGCCCAACGAGCTGTAGAGTAAGAGCTGCAGCTCCACTGAGGTTCCAGGCCCAGCTGTCACATGGAAAGCCCAAAGACTCAAGTCTCTGGATGTACACCTATAAACTCCAGCACTATGTGTAGGTTTGAATAGAATGGACAAATGAGCCATTTGCAGGGAAGACATAGTTGAGTCCAACTTGTCACTCTCAGGAGCACAAACTCCAACTGGGCCCAACTGGCAAGGCATCAAACTCCAGAGCTATCCATCCTGACCATAGGACCTGGGTGTCTCCAGAGCCCTCAGGAGACCCACCACTTGGGGTGATATCTACTTTGGAAGTCTATGAGCTCCTACTGAGTTATGCATAAGCGTCATCTCTGGGATGAGCTCCCGACTCACTTTGAAGTTTTTCAGCCATATAAACTCATTTGTCTCCTCCCTTTCCCCCCTTTATTCGAGGTCACTTTCCAGTCACATTGCCAGTTGGCTCATCCCCGGGAGTCATGTCCCACCCTGGGAGGAAAGCAATACATTCACATGCTTAGTTTGGCCTAGAAAGAGGCCACACACGAGCAACAAGGAGGCTCTCAAGAGGCAATCCCCAGGCACCCCATAATAATAGGCTAAGATTCAATCTCAAGAGCAAAGACTCATAAGCCTAGTCATCAATATCAAGGACCCATCAGTGGATCACCCTCCCCACCAATCACTGCAGCTGCACTTGGGGGACTGTTGCTGCTCCCCTAGAGAATGCGACAGAGTTCTCCAGGATGGGAATTCAGTATTCTCTCATCTATTAAATGATTCACCACCCACTGTGACAATGGCCTGTGAACACTTGAATATTTTTATATACCTTATATGTATGCTCAGGTGAACTTCCTCCCATGCATCCCCCATCCCTGATACCCCACACTTAATGATCCTCCCTCGCCCCAGCTGCAACCCCTCTGTGATCCAAAGCCTCTGCAAAGATGAAGTCATTACAATAGCCAGATACAATTAATAGGAAAATGACACAACAATGAAAAGTTTAAATGTAAGAGAAAAAATACATAAAAATTTTAAAAAACTAAAACTAAAATTAAATTAAAAGATTGGGATATTAAAAAATGAAAAATAAAAAAAAATTTTTTTTTGACATTTTGGCTTTCATCACTGCAATATCTGGTGTCCAGTCTGTAACATGGCACATTCCCCCTTTCATTCCCCAGTGTCTCAATATTTTTCATTTTGTTTTCAAAGAAGTTTTAGGTCACAGCAAAGTCACACACAGAATACAGGAGCCTCTCATATACCCAACACCCTCCCTCTTTCCTCCCCCCCATATTAATACCTTCTTATATGTGGATGGTAGCGTTGTTATAACTGATATACAAATAGTGGAACAGAGCTACTAAACATTGTCAGTGGTTTACATGATGGTTTACATTTTAGACTGTACACTTTTATAAATTTTAATGATATTTACCATGCCCTGTGTCCATCACTATAAGGTAATGCAGAACATTTCCACTGACCACTAAATACCCCCTGTTTGAGCTATTCTATTCCTCCCTCCCCATCCACCTGGGGCCGACGGCAACCCCCTGCTTGACTCGTTGGATGACAGGATTGATAGTTACATGCAACAAGAGTGAGGTCTTGAGAGACTGGTTTGTCCTCCCCTATCAGGAACTGCCTTGCTCTTGAGAGACTACCGCCTATTTCTAAACAAATCGGTCCTCCTGAAGATGGGAGTCTAACTCCTTCCCACTCAATATGTGGGTATCCACCCACTGACACAACACATTATGACAGAATGAACACTCACACACTCCCTAGAAGCCTGCTCCAGGTACACCCTGTCCCAAAAGCCCCCTCAACCAACACCCTAAACCTGTGACCTTCCTTGTCATATTGCCATAAGAACATTTCCAACTCTGTACTTTCGACCTCATACCTGCAAATCCCCAGCGTTCACCGGGTCCCTCACCCAACTGTCTCCCCAGTATCCTGGACCTTCTAACCCACCTTTTCAAATCTACCCACCTGTCAACCCTACAACTACACTCTCTCACCTTACCATAGATTGCATCCATATAGGTGATGGCTCACAACCTTCTCTTCTCTTTCTATTTCTTGTAAACCTATCTTCCAGACAATAGCTCTCTAAGACTGCTCAATTTCCTTAATTCATATCAGTGAATTCATGTACTGTTCATCCTTCAATGCCTCACTTGCTTCACTCAAAATAAGGTCTTCAAGATTCATTCATGTTATCACATGCATTCGCACTTTATTCCTTCTTACAGCTGAGTAATATTCCATTGTATGTTAGTACCCACATTTTGTTTATCCATTCATTGGTTGATGGGCACCTGGGTTGATTCCAACTTTTAGCAATAGTGAACAATGCCACTATGAACACTGGTGTGCATATATATCTGTTTGTGTTTTTGCTTTCAATTCTTCTGGGTATATACCCAGCAGTGGAATCGCTGGATCATATGGAAGTTATATACTTAGTTTTTTTGAGGAATTGCCAACATGTCCTCCACAATGGCTGGAACATTCTACATTCCCACCAGCAGTGGTTGAAGGTTCCCATTTCTCCACATTCTCTCCAACACTAGTAGTCCTCTGTTTTTTTGTACCCACCATTCTAATGGGTGTAAGATAGTATCTCATTGTAGTTTTGATTTTCATTTCCCTAATAGCCAGCAATGTTGAGCACCTTTTTATGTGCTGTTTATGCATTTGCATTTCTTCCTTGGATAAGTGTTTTTTCAGGTCACTTGCCCATTTTTTTAATGGGTTGTTTGCCTTTTTATGTTCAAGGTGTAGGATTTCTTTATATATGCAGGATATTAGGCTCCTATCAGATATATGGTTGCCAGATATTTTCTTTCATTGGGTAGGCTGCCTTTTTATTTTCTTGATAATGTCCTTTGAGGTGCAAAAGTTTTTAATTTTGAGGATATCCCATTTAGCTATTTTTCTTTTTGCTGCTCATGCTTTGGGCGTAAAGTTCATGAAAACATTTCTTATTACACGATCCTAAAGATGCTTCCCTACATTATCTTCCAAGGTCTTTATGGTCTTGGCTCTTGTATTTAGATATTTGATCCATCTTGAGTTGATTTTTGCATACAGTGTGAGGTGGTGTTTCTCTCTCATTCTTTTGGATATGGATATCTAGTTCTCTGAGCACCATTTGTTGAAGAGGCAACTCTCTCCCACCTGAATGGGCTTGGTGGCCTTGTCAAATATCAGATGACTGTATATGTGAGGCTCTCTATCAGAAATTTCAATTCAGTTTCATTAGTCAGTATGTCTATCCTTTTGCCAATACCATGCAGTTTTGACCACTGTACTTTTGTAGTATATTTTAAAGTCAGGTAGTGTGATACCTCCAATTTCATTTTTCTTTTTCTATATGCCCTTGGTGATTCAGGGCCTCTTACCCTTTCAAATACATTTTGTAGTTAGTTTTTCCAATTCATTAAAAAATACTGTGTTGATTTTTATTAGGATTAGATTAAATCTGTAGATTAGTTTGGGTAGGATAGACATCTTATTGATGTTTAATCTTCCTATCCATGAACAGGGAAAATTCTTCCATTTATTGTCTTCTTTGATTTCCATTGACAGTGTTGTGTAGTTTTCTGTATATAAGTCCTTTATATCTTCAGTTAAATTTATTCCTAGGTATTTGATTCTTTTAGTTACTATTGTAAATGGTATATTTTTTCTTGATTTCCTCCTCAGATTGCTCTTTATTGGTGTACAGAAATGCTACTAATTTTTGAGCATTGATCTTATGGCCTGTGACTTTACTGAACTCATTTATAAGTTCTAGAAGCTCTAGGTAGATTTCTAGGGCTTTCTATATATAGGATCATGTTGTCTGCAAATAGTGAAATATTTACTTCTTCTTTTCTAAATTGTTTGCATTTTATATCTTTTTCTTTTTTGCCTTAGTGCTCGAGCAAGTACTTCTAAGACAATGTTAAATAGGAGCAGTGTTAGTGGGCATCCTTGTCTTGTTCATGATCTTAGAAGGAAAGTTTTAGGATTTCACCATTGAAGATGATGTTAGCTGTGGGTTTTTCTATATACCCTTTATCATGTTCAGAAAGTTTCCTTCTATTCCTATCTTTTACAATGTTTTTATCAGGAAAGTGTGCTGTATTTTGTCAAATGCTTTTTCTGCATATATAGAGATGATCATGTGATTTTTTTCTTTCAATCTGTTTATGTGGTGTATTACATTGATTGATTTTCTTATGTTGCACCATCCTTCCATACCCAGGATGAAACCCACTTGGTCATGGTGTATAATTCATTTGATATCTTCTTGAAGGCGATTAACAAGTATTTTGTTGAGGATTTTAGCTTCTAGGTTCATTAGAGAGATTGGTCTGCAATTTTCCTTTCTTGTGACATCTTTGTTTGGCTTTGGTATTAAGGTAATGTTGGCATCATAGAATCAGTTAGGCAATGTTCCTTCTATTTCTATATTTGGAAGACCTTAAGTAGGATTGGTGTTAGCTCTTTCCGGAATGTTTGGTAGAATTCAGTTGTGAAGCCAGCTGGTCCTGGGCTCTTCTTAGTTGGGAGGTCTTTGATGACTGAGTCTATCTCTTTACTTGTAATTGGACTGTTGATTTCATTAATTTCTTCTTTCTTCAATGTAAGCTGCTTGTGAGTTTCTAGGAATTTGCCCATTTCCTCTAAATTACCATTCTTGTTGGAATATAATTTATCAAGGTATCCTCTTATGATATTCTTTATTTCTGTGAAGTCAATGATGATATCCCCTTCCTCATTTCTTATTTTGTGTATTTGCATTTGCTCTCCCTTTTTCTTTGTTAGTCTAGCTAAGGGTTGTCAATTTTATTGATCTTCTTGAAGAACCAGGTTTTGCTTTTCTTTATTTTTTCTAGTGCTTTCTTAATTTCTATTTCATTTAGTTCTGCTCTAATCTTTGTTATTTACTTCTTTCTACTTCCTTTGGGGTTAGTTTGTTGTTATTTATCCAATTCCTCCAGGTGTGCAAGTATATCTTCAATTTTAGCTCTTCTTTTTTGATATGAGCATTTGTGGCTATGAATTTCCCTCTCAGTAGATCTTTGGCTGCATCCTATAGGTTTTGATATGTTGTGTTGTCATTTTCATTCATTTCCATGAAGTTACTGATTTCTTTTGAGATTTACTCCTTGACCCACTGTTTGTCTATGAGGAGTGTGTTGTTTAACTTCCATATCTGTATGCCTAATATGGTTTTCTGGCCCTTAGTGATTTCCAAATTCATTCCAATGTGGCCAGAGAAATTACTTTGTATAATTTCAATCTTTCTGAATACATTGAGAGTTGTTCTGTGGCCTAGCATGTGTCTTGGAGTATGATCCGTGAGCACTCGATAAGAATGTACATCCTGCTGTATTTGGGTGTAGTGTTCAGTACATGTCTATTAGGTTCAGATTCTATAATGTATTTTTCAGAGTCTTTCTTCTTTATTGATTCTCTGTAGAGATGTTCTGTCTAATGGTGATAATGGTGCATTAAAGTCCCCCACTATAATTGTAGAGGCATTTATGTCTCCACTTAGTCTCTCCAGTATTTGCCTCATATATTTTGAGATGCCCTGATTAGATACATAAATGTTTATGATTGTTCTTTCTTCCTGAAAGATTACCCCTTTTACTAATATATAGTGTCTGTATTTGTCTCTTACAATAGTTTTGCATTTAAAGTCTATTTTTTTTATATTAGTATAGCTACTCCCACCCCTTCTTGGTTATTGTTTCCTTGTAAAATTGTTTTCCAGCCATTCACTTTCAGCCTCCTTGAATCCCTGGGTCTAAGTGGGTTTCTTGTAGGCAACATATAGATGGGTCATATTTCCTTATCCATTCTGCCAATCTGTGTCTCTTGACTGGTGAGTTTAACCCATTAACATTCAGTGTTATTACACTCAAGGAATTTCTTACATCAGCCATATTTTCTTTGGGGTTATGTATGTCTTATGATGTTTTTATTTCTCTTTTTGTCTTTTTAGATGTTTTTACACTCTCCTCCAACTCTTTCTCCTGTTTTTTCCTTTCAACCTGCAGAACTTCCCTTAGTATTTTTTGAAGTTCAGGTTTCTTATTGGCATACTCTCTTAATTTCTGTTTATCTGTGAATATTTTGAACTCTCCATCATTTTTGAATACTAGCTTTGCTGGATAGAGAAATCTTGGCTTGAAGTTTTTTTTTTTCTTTTAGTACCGTCACTATGTCATACCACTGCCTTCTTACCTCTAGGGTTTCAGATGAGAAATCAGCATTTAATCTTATTGAGCTTCCCTTATATGTGGTGGTTCTCTTTTCTCTTGCTGCCTTGAGTATTTTCTCTTTGTCTTGAGCATTGGACATTTTGAAAAGGATATGTCTTGGAGTAGGCCTGTTGGGATTTATACTGTGTGGGTTGTGCTGTGCTTCCTGGACATGTACATCCATCTCCCTCAAAAGTGTTGGGAAGTTTTCAGCCATTATTTCCTTCAACACTCCTTCTGTTCCCTTTCCCTTCTCTTCTCCCTCTGGTATGCCTATAATGCATATGTTTGTGCATTTTGTGTTGTCATTTAAATCCCTAATTCTCTGCCAGATTTTTTTTACCTTTTAATCTCTCTATTCTACTATCTGATTTCAGATATACTGTCTTCCACATCACTAATTCTTTCTTCTGCCTGTTCAAATCTGCTGTTATATGATTCCGGTGTCTTTTTGATTTCTTGGATTGTGCCATTCATCACCATTATATCCATTATCTTTTAATGTATGTGTTTTGGTCAGCCACAGGCGTGCCTTTTGAAATATACCAAAGATTGGTCAGTCTTTATAAAGGGTATTTATTTGGGGTAGAAGCTTACAGTTACCAGGCCACAAAGCATAAATTTCTTCCCATACCAGAGTCCATGCCCTGGAGCAAGATGGCTGCCGACGTCTCCAGGGTTCAGGCTTCTGGATTCCTTTGTTCCC
>PVKH010027270.1:0-13045 GCA_004027955.1 Chaetophractus vellerosus | reverse complement strand
ATAAAAAATAAATCTTTAAAAAAAAACAAAAAACAACTAACATCCTAACCATTTGATCCAATATTTTAGAAAGTTTTGGAGGGATACCAAGAAAGACTGGGTTCAGAGTCTACTTACTTCTAGCATAATGCAAAACAGAAAACTCCTGTTCACAATTCTATCACTTTTCTTACCTTTTCTATTAACTCCTGTTTTCTTACCTTTTCTATTAACTCCTGTTTTCTTAATTTCTCTGGGCCTCAATTTCTTCATCTGGGAATTCAAAGATATTTGGCTAAATATTTCTGTCTCATCTACCTCCAAAATCTTTGTTGCTTTGTAGTGATGCATGTTTTTTCCTTGTTACAAACATCTTCAGAATTCCTCCATAGAGAATTAACCAAGATTATGTGATAAAGTTCTGATTCATTATCAGTTTATTTCTCTAAGCACCAGAATCCACAACTGCCAATGGCATGCTTTCTAAGACCCCAAATTGCTTAATGTTGTTATATATGTGATAGATTCTTGCTGCCATTAAATTTAAGAATATTTTTTCACTACAGATGATTATATTTTTTTGTCAGAAAAATAAAAAACTAAAACCCTAGTGCATTTTCTGGCTATAAGAAAGCTTAGAGCCAAATTCATCAATCAAATGTTGTAATATGACAAATGCTGTGGCTGAGGAAAGCATCTATTTCCTTTCAGATGGATTTTGTTATCTACTATCCTCAAATGCCTTACTTGGAGAGTTTTAATTTGCAGGTATGAACAGAATGCAACAGAAATTCAACTCATAGTACAATCTTGAATTCTATGCTCATATTTTCAGGTTCATGGTACAAATCAATCTACTTTCTTGCAATTGTTCACCTCCCAAACTGTTGACAGAAGTCTGTGAATAAAGATTTTTCTTTCCTGTATGCATATCTGTCAGAGGATGAAGATTTTTGAAGGAATGGAATATAAAAAGATAGTGTCCTAGAGACCATCAGTTCACGGGGGTCAATGTGGACAAGATGACTCAAGACTGCAGCAGTTTATATAAGAATCATCTGCTCACCTATGCTCTAATGAAAATGTTCTACATAAGAAGAACCTGTAGTTTTCAAGGCCTATAGATTTTCTTTCTTTTTTTTTCATGTAGCTATTTATTTATTTATTTATTTTTAGATTTTCTAATCTTCTACACCCCAGGGAGTATCTCTAGTACTGGGAAACATGTTTATGCTGATGCCTGAAGACACTTGGTTCCTTTCTATCTTTAAGTCCTTCTTCCTGGGTCCAAGAACTATGGTGTTTTTTTCAGTGAATCAAAGCAGCCACACACAAGGGTAATGGCCTGAAAGATGTGCAGTGTACAACTTATACAACTGTTAACAGCTACCCTGCAGAGAACTTCCCTAATATGGTTCAGGAGAAATCATTTTGGTCTCCACTTTTAACTATGATAAGTCCCTGTACTATTCACACTCTAATAAATGTACAGAAGTCAGAATCTAGTTGAGGAAATTCCTGATGTCACTAAAAATCACAACAAATACTATTCATTAAATAGTAACTGCTTCCAGTTTAGGCTATACTTTCCTCTATCCAGTATGAGCTCAGCAGCAAAGGAGGGCAATGGAGAGCTTGAAAAATCAACTGCAAAAAAAATCATGGTGGGGGCCAGCTGGATAGCCCAGTGGATAGGGCGTCGGCATACCACATGGGAGGCCCCGGGTTCGATTCCCGGGGACCTCTCCTAGCGGACAGACCGCCTTGAGAATGGCGAGCCGCCATGGGCAGGGCAAAAAGCTGCCACGGACAGGGCAAAAGCCGCCACGGGCAGGGCAGGTTGCCCGCGAATGGAGCGCAGCCAGCCACCCGCGAACTGAGAGCCGGCCGTGAATGGAAGCAGAAGCCGCCCACAAGCGGGGCCGCGCCTGCGCAGTGACCAGTCTCGGCGCATCGCCACAACGGGGGGGGTGGGGAGATATGTAATAAAATAAATAAATCTTTAAAAAAAAAATCATGGTGATTCTCAAGAAAAAATAAGGAAATAGAGATTAATTAGCTTAAATAAATCCAAGGATTATTCAATTGCTGGCTATTTGAAAACAAGATGTCTAAAATAAGTCTGCATCCTTAAGAGCTAAAAACAGTAGAAATTGGCTTCAGTTCCATCCAGAGGCCTTTAGTTTAAAAGTCCTGTTGATCCATGAAAAAATCTTCAGGAAGATTTAGAGATATCAAGTCTGACTACCTTAAAAAGCCAATGAGTTCTAAAAAGTATTTTAAACATGTATGTGCATTATATCCAGGTCCTAAATCAAAGACTAGACTTTTGGGATATGAATAATTTTTTAACAGATTTTGAAAACATGTATTTATTTTTTATTTGCTATGTGGCAGTTTTAGGAGAAAGGGGGAAATTATCAAAGAGATCATATTGGCACTTTTCAGAGGAGGTTCTGGGGCTGGTAGAACACTCAGTTTATGTCTTTATAACATCAAAAGACAAAGATTATTGAATGTTGATTGTATTAGTCAGGGTTCTCTAGGGAAATAGAACCAACAGGAGATATCTGTAAATATTATGACTTTTTATAAGAATTGTCTCATGCGACTGTAGGGATGGGCAATTCCAAATTTCATAGGGCAAGCCACAGGCTGAGGAACTCAGATGAGGATTTCCTATGAATTTCCTGGGAGAAACTGGCTGGCTGATGTAGAGATGGAAATTCTCCCTTCTGACTGCTGAAATCATCACTTCAGCCTTCAAATGATTGGATGAGATTTATCTCATTGTTGAAGACAATCTCCTCACTTAACTGGAGATGAAATCAGCCATAGATGCAATCACCTTACTCATGATTTAAGTCCACAAAATATCCTCACAGTAACAATCAGGCCAGTGCTTACTTGACCAAACCACTGGACACCAAAACCTGTCCAAGTTGACACATGGACTTAACCATCACACTGATAAAAACAATGACATCATAAACATATGACAGTCTCAGACATCCACAAATCATTTAGTTGGCTTATCATTCCTTTTCAGGAAAGAATAAGAAAAGTGCATGATTCAGAAAGACTCTCAATAGGTTAAAACAAAGTTTTTGGCTGACCCACAAGTTACATACTTACTTTCCTTGGAAAATAAAAATCTCATGATTTTATATAAATACGTAAATGAGACCCATGACCACTAACTTTAACCTAGCTTATGGAAAAATCTGAATTGGAAAAAGTAGATGTAGCACTTTAATTTTTCTTGATGTTTGTTTGATAGTTTCACAGAAATGTTCCCCATATACAGCTCTGTAGCTGTCCCATACCAAAGAAGTTCCCAAGCTTTTATACTCTAGGGGACATCCCCGGGGTTGGGAAACATATTTGCTTTCTAAGACATTTCTCCTACACATCTCACAAACCAGCATTCCATCTCACCTGAGTTTGTATTTTCACCCCCTGTTCTCCATCCTGCTTTATCTTCATTGCACTTAGCACTGCCTTACCTGAATAAGTGTTTTTAAAACAATGAGAATGTAAACTCCAAGAGAACAGGGATTTACTATTGTTTTGTCCATTGCTGTAACTCCAGCACCTAGAACAGTTCAGTATGTAAAACTAATCTTTGAAAAATATGGATAAATAAGTATTGGAAAATTCCACTAGAGTGTTGTCCTTTATTTGGCTTTATTATGTGTCTGAAGAGAATCAGAGTTCTAGCTGAATTAACTCAGTTTTTATGGCACTCTGGGATATTAAGAAAATGCCAAAGATAAGATAAAAGTTTTTACTTAGTATTTTAAAATATCTTCTGTTTCCTTAAGTGTTTGATAATGCTTTACTTTTCGTTGTTTTTTGCCTAATTATTTGTCTAGTCACTGATTGAAAGTTCTGAATCCTTAATATGAAGTTGTAAATTTAACTAGAAAAAAATATTTTATTTCATTTGGCTGTTTAGCACTGATCGGAAATCTATCACTAAAAGGAAATGTTCAGCAGAGCTAGTCTGTAAGTGTGAAATTTTTCCCCCAAGGACACTAAACAACATTTTTGTAAAATGCAAAGTTCTATTGAGAACTTCCAAGGTAGAACTTCTGATTCTCATTTTGAAAGGTGTAATGAACATCCTTTCCTTGGTCAATATTTATTGGGGATGAAGTTTTATCTTATTAAACTTTATTAATCATGTGCTATATTAAAAAATAATTTTATACTGAAATAGAATCAAATGCCTAAGAGTATATAAAATATAAATTAGCAGCTTATTGATAGATAAAACAAATCTCTGCAATGTTCACAAAGATTTTAAAAAATAGGGTGTTAGCAGCATCCCAGAAATTTCCTCTCTGCCCCTGCCCTATCTTTCCTATACACATTGGGAGCCACTATGCTGAATTTTATTATATTCACTTTCTTGACTTTTCTTTAATGTTTTATTGCCAAATTATACATTCCTAAACAATGTGATTTAATTTGGCCTGTTTTGAACTTTTAAAAAATCAAATCATACAGCATGCATTCTGTTGTGTTCTTTATTCAACATTACACCTTTTAAGATTCATCAATGTTATTATATGGGTCAGAAATTGAATCTGTATTCATACAATGGCAAATACACAGCATTCTTCTGTAGATGCATATTTGGATTGTTGCCAGTTTTGGTCTAACAGCAAGAATACTGCTACAAGTATTCTTGATCAGGTTATCTTAATATACATCATATGTGTTTCTGTATGCTAATACCACATAGCAGAATTGCTAATCATGGAGTATTAAAATGAGCAGTTTTATTTGATACTCATAGATATATTTCCGAAGTGGTTGTACAACTTTACACTTTCAGGAGCAGCAGACAAGTGTTCCTATTTGATTTACACCCTCATCAACGCTTAGGATTATATGACTTCTGAAATTTTGACTGTATACTATGTGAATAGTGGTACCTCACTGCAGTTTTTTACTTTTCCTTGATGGCTAATTAGGTTGTGCATCTTTTCATGTGTTTATTGGACATTTGAATATTCTATTTCATGAAGTAACTATTCCCCTTTTTTCTTTCTTCATCTTTAATTGACTCTTGGTCAATGTGTTCTAGGGGTGAAACTTTAGTCAATTAAATGCGCTTCATATGTATTTTCTTCCTCTAGGTTGCCTTTCTGCCTTTCAGTGGTGTCTTCTAATAAACAGATGTTCTTAATTTTTATATGGTTAAATTTATCAATCTTTTTCTTTATGTTTAGTGATTTTTGTGTCCTATTTAAAAAATTATTCCCTTCCCAATGGCCATTAAGGTGTTATCCTATATTATTTTCTTTCTTTTTTTTTAAAGGTTTATTTATTTATTTATTTATATATCCCCACCCCCCCTTGCTGCTTGTGCTCACTGTGTTCATTTGCTTTGCGTTTTTCTGTGTCTGCTTGTCTCCCACTGCCGGGTCATCCTGCTGAGTCAGCTCACTGCGCGGCGGCTTGCCTTCACCAGGAGGTCCCGGGAACCCAACCCGGGTCCTCCCATATGGTAAACCGGAGCCCAACCAATTGAGCCACAGCCGGTTCCCCTATATTATTTTCTAGAAGGTTTATTGTTTGCTTTCTTTTGTTGTTTTTTATTGTTTTACATTTAGGTGTATGACATATCTACATCTTATTGTTATGAATAGCATGAAGTAAGGGCTCCATTTTTTTCCCAATAGCATTTGTTCCAATGCTATTTATTGAAAATGTCATTTCCAGAATGCTCTGATATATCAAAATTATCATAAATCAGTTGATCATATATGCATTGGTCTATTTCTAAGCTCTTTATTTTATTCTATTGCTCTATTTGTTTAACCTTGTGCCAATTCCACATATTCTTAATTGCTATTGGTTGCTTACTTCTTAATTGCGATAACGAGGGGCAGATATGTGTAGAGATTTGGATTAAGATTTCATTGACTCTATAAATCAGTGTTGGGAGAACTGATGTCTTTATAATATTAAATCCCCCAATCCATATATATAGTATATACCTCCATTTATTTCCATCTTTTAAAATTTCTCTTATTAAATATGTATGAATTCCTACAAAGAAGTCTTACATATCTCTTCTTTATTTTGTTATAGGTTCTAGATTTTTTTTGTTAGTCTAAAGTCTATCTTTTTATAAATTTCATTCTCTGATACTTGTTTCTGATAGAGATATATGATCAATTTTTGTATATTAATAGAATATGTAGTAACTTTGCTAAATTCTCTTAAACCTGGAAGAGTGTCTATATTTTCTTTTGAATATTTTCTTTCAAAATTATATAATTTACCAAAAAAATGATATTTCCTTGCCAATTCTCATAACTTATATTGCCTTATTGTGCTTGCTAAAACCCTTAGTACCAGGGTGTATTAGTCAGCCAAAGGGGTGCTAATGCAAAGTCCCAGAAATCTGTTGGCTTTATCAAGGGCATTTATTTGGGGTAAAAGCTTACAGTTACAAGGCCCTAAAGAGTCTAACTCAAGGCAGCTTTCTCACCAAAGTCTGTTGCAACATGTTGAAGCGAGGTGGCAGGTGATCTCTGCCTGGTCTCTCCTTCCTTCTTCCTCTTAAGTCTCCGTAGACTTAGCTTCTGATCTCAGCTGTAGGCTGGCATAGGGTTTCCACTTGTACCTTCATGAGTGAGTGCCCATTTATATCAGCCCACCAAGGGGTCGGGGACTCAACCCTGAGTCATGCCCTACTGACATGGTTGAATCAAAGCCCTAATCTTTTATCAAGTAAATGTAAAACTTTTTAATTTAATACAACCAAAGGGTATCACACCCAAAGGTACAAACTAGTTTACAAACATAATTTTTCTCTTTTGGGGAATTCATAAATAATATCAAACTGCCACAAGGTTAATTGATAGTGACATCCTTGGTTTCTATCTCAAAGTATATCATTGAGTGTAAAGTATATCATTGTGTGATATATCCTATAGATGTTATGTAGATATTCTTTTTCAACTTTAGAAAATTTTCTCTTATCCTTATTTTTTTATTTAATTTTTTAACTTTATTTTTAAGGAAGTTTTTGATTACAGAAAAGTTACATAAAAATTATAGGGAGAGAGTGGGTGTGCCCAAAACCAAATAGAGGATACCTATAAATACCATTCCCTTCCCCTCTCACATTTTCCCCTATTAACAACATCTTACATGAGTGTGGTACATTTGTTACAATTGGTGAACAAACACTGAAGCATTGCTACTAACCATGGTCTATAGTTTACATTATGGTTAACATTTTGCACTGTACAATTTTATAGGTTTTGACAGAATGGATAATGGCCTTTATCCATCATTGCAAAATCGTACAGAACAATTCCAATGCCCTATCTTCCACCTATTCTTCCGCCCTCCCTTAGAACCTCTAGTAACTGCTATCTTTATATCAGGGTTACATGTTCTTCCATTACTGCAATAATAATAAGTCTGCTTTGGAACATGGTTGCATTTCTGCTTTATTATTGTTTATTTCTCAATCTTGAGGATTTGGGGATGATGATAACCGTTCTGCTTCCAATTGAGAGGGGAATTAGATCTTATGGGGGCAGATAGAAGGGACTGTTTTGCTTACAGTTGTAGATACTCTTTGCTTCTTGGGATGGGGGTCCATCATCATCATTTTGTTAGTTGTCCTGGATAAGTCCAATGACCTGGAGAGTAGGTGTTGGCCAAAACTCTGCTGAGATTCAGGGCTCATCTGGCATATGAACAGACTGAAGATTTAAATCTCTGGGGCATATATTTAACAGATATAGTGCTAATTATATGTTCAAATAAAAGAGTAGAAGAATCATGTATAGGGAAATTATAAATGAGTCTAACTCTGTTACATTGGGGAAATAAGTTATCATATATTCAAAGGTAAGGCCCACGGTTGGGGTACTGATTTAATGGGGTTGTGTGCCTTGCCTATAGTGTCCAGATTTCTCTAGAGCTCTCAGAAGCACCCCTATTTGAGGATTTGTTTACTGTGACAGTTTGTGAGATCTGCCTGAGACATGCATAAGAGTAACCTTTCGAATGACCTCCCAACGCACATTGAAACCTCTTAGCCATAAAAATTCTTTTGAATTTAATTTTTCACCTTTTTGGCCAAGGTCTTTTTCCAAATGCATGACTAGTTGGTGCTTGGTAACCAGGGAGGCTTATCCCTAGGAGTTTATGTTCCATGCTGTGGGGGGAAGGTAGTGAGTTTATTTGCTGAGTTTGGCTTAGAAAGAGGCAACATTTGAGTAACAAGGAAGTTTTCAGGAGGTAACCCTTAAGCAGTAGATATTATTGGGCTTAGTTTCAAATTTTACTAGAATAAAATTCATAAGTATAAGCATTAATATCACAGGCTTGCTGTATTGGTCTGTTTTCTTTTATTATGTACTGCCTATATACTCTAGAGATTCTTGCCACTCTATTAGAGAATGTAGCAGGACTCCCTAGGGTGGGAATTTAATATTTTGTTGGTTATTGTGTGGATCTCCACCCACTGGGATGAAGCCCTATGACCACAAGTTTGTTGTAATGATTAATGAATGTTGAATTTTGTCAAATGCTTTTTCTGAAATGATGTTATAATTTTCTTCTCTAATGTGTTAATATAGAAATTATATTGATTGAAATTTTTGAATGTCAAACCAATCTTGATCGTCTGGGATTAACACAATTTAGTTAATTCTAGGATATATATAATTCCTATTATGTATTCCTATATATTTTTGCTAATTTTAAAAGTATGTTTGCATCTATGTTCATCAGTGATATTTTCCTATTATTTTGCCTCCTTAGTTTTATACTATCCCCATAAAAAGACTAAGGTAATCTACCCTCTTTTTCTGTCATTTAGAAGAGTTTTTGTAAGATTAGAGTTATTTCCTCTTTAAATGATAAACCTATTTGAGCTTGGAGTTTTCTTTGTGGGAATGTTTTTAATTACTCATTTTTAAATAATTGTACATGAATTTCTCGGGGGTTTTTTTGTTGTCTTGTTCTCTTAAATGATTTGTTTCTATTTTATAAATTGCCATCTTTATGTTTTTCCTTCCTTTCCTTCCTACTTTCCTTGACTTATTTTGCTCTTCTTTCTGTAACTTCATTTTGTCCATTAAATAATCATCAAAGTATATCTTTCATAAAAGAGCATATATAAACAGTGAGCGTATAGTAAAAGTTGTGAACTTACAAAACAAAAATGCATAACGTCATATAGAGCTCCCATAGATCACCCCAGCACAAATACCTTGCATTGTTTTGAAACATTTGTAACAAATTATGAAAGAACATCATCAAAGTATTACTACTAAATATGGTCCATATCTTATATTTGGTGTATTTTTCCTCCAACCCATCCTATTTTTTTGTTCATAAACCATACAATTTATCTAAAGTGTCAATCAGTGGCAATCGGTATAATCGCATAGTTGTGCATTTATCACTTCAATCAATATTAGAGCATTTTCATTACTCTAAAAAAGAAAAAATAACACTATCATACCCATATGCTAGCAATACTAACTACAAATCTTGTGATGTGCTTTCACCATTTTTATTCATTTACAAACATTTACAAACAACTTTTTACCAATTCTGCACAAATTAGACCTCGACTTTCCATTCTCTAAACTCATTCTATTCTAGATGACTTGGAGTCTAGGCATTAACTTAATGAGTTTGCTCCTTATATTTAGTTCATAATAGTGAAATCATACAATATTTTTCTTTTGTGCCTGGCTTGTTTCATATAACATAATGTTCTCCAGGTTCAACCATATTGTCATGTGCTTCGCAACTTAATTTCTTCTTTTAGCGTCATAATATTCCATTGTGTATATATGCTACAGTTTGTTTATCCATTCATCAGTTGATGGACACCTAGATTGTTTCCATCTTTTGGCAATTATAAATAATGCTGCAGCGAACATCGGTGTGCAGAGGTCTGTTCATGTCACTGCTCTCAGTTCTTCTGGGTATATACCTAGTAGTGGTATTGCCAGGACATATGGCAGATCTATATATAACTTCCTTAGGAATTGCCAGACTTCCACAGTGGTTGTACAATTCTACATTCTCACCAACAGTAAATTAGCATTCCTATCTCCACATCCTCTCCAACGTTTGTAGTCTTCTGGGTTTTTTAAATAGTGGCCATTCTAGTAGGTGTGAAATGATATCTCATTGTAGCTTTGATTTGCCTTTCCCTAATAGCCAGTGATGTTGAACATTTTTTCATGTGGTTTTTTTTTTTGCCATTTCTATTTCTTCTTTAGAAAAATATCTATTCAGAACTTTTGCCCAAACGAGTCATTTGTCATTTTATAGTTGAGTTGTAGGATCTCTTTATAGATCATGATGGATATTAGACCCTTTTCTGATGTGTAATTTTCACATATTTTCTCCCATTGAGTAGGTTGCCTTTTTAGCCTCTTCACAAATTCCTTTGAAATTCAAAAGTGTTTAAATTTGAGGAGGCCCAATTTATCTATTTTTTCTTTCATTGCCCATGCTTTGGGTGTAATTTTTAAGAGATCCCTACCTACGACAACGTTTTGTAGATGTTTCCCTACATTTTTTCTAGGAGTATCAAAGTCCTGATTTTTATGTTTAGGTCTTTGATACATTTTGAATTGATTCTTGTACAGGGAGTGAAATAGGGGTCCTCTTTCATTCTTTTGCTTATAGATATCCAGTTCTCTCAGCACCATTTGTTGAAGAGACTCTTCTGTCCCAGAAAAGTAGACTTGGTAGGCTTATCAAAAATCAGTTCACCATAGAGGTGCAGATCTATTTCTGAACTTTCAATTTGATTCTAATGATCAATGATCAATGTGTCTCTTTATGCCAATACCATTCTTTTCTGACTACTGTAGCTTTACAATACACTTCAAGGTCAGGAAACGAGAGCCCTCCAACTTCACTCTTCTGTTTTAGGATGTTTGGGGCTATTTGGTGACATTTTTCCTTCCAAATAAATTTGGTAATTGACCTTTCTATTCCTGTAAAGTAGACTGTTGGAATTTTGACTGGGGTTGTGGTCATTCTGTAAATTAGTTTTGACATCTTCATGATGTTTAGTCTTCCAATTCATTCATATGGAATGTCTTTCCATTCGTTTAGTTCTTTGATTTCTTTTAGCAGTGGTTGGTAGTTTTCTGAATACAGATCCTTTACATTCCTGGTTAAATTAATTCCTAGATATTTGAGCCATTTTGTTGCCATTGTGAATGAAATTTTTTTCTTGATTTCCTCCTCATCTTGCTTGTTACTGGTCTGTAGAAACACTACTGATTTTCGTGTGATAATCTTGTATCCTGCCACTTTGCTGAACTCAGTTATTAGCCCTAATAGCTTTTTTGTAGATATTTCAGGATTTTCTAAATATAAGATCATGTCAATTGTGGATAGCAAGAGTTTTACTTACTCTTTCCCAATTTGGATGCCTTTTATTTCTCTTTCTTACCTAATTGCTGTAGCTAGAACTTCTGGCACAATGTTGATTAACAGTGGTGACAATGGGGTATCCTTGTCTTTTTCCTGATCTTCAAGGGAATTCTTTTAACCTCTATCCGTTGAGTATGGTGTTGGTGGTGGTATTTTCATATATGTCCTTTGTTATCTTAAGGGACTTTCTTTCTATACTTATATTTTGAAGTGTTTTTATCAAGAAAGGGTGCTGGATTTTGTCAAATGCTCTTTTCTATCAATAGAGATAATCATGTGTTTTTTTCCTTTCATTTGTACTACATTAATTGATTTTCTTATGTTTAACCACCGTTGCATACCAGGAATAAAACCCACTTGATTATGGTGTATAATTCTTTTAATATGCTGTTGGATTCAATTTGAAAGTATTTTGTTGAGAATTTTTGCATCTATATTCATTGGAGAGATTGGTCTGTAATTTTCTTTTCTTGTGGTATCTTTATCTGGCTTTGGTATTAGGGTGATGTTGGCTTCATAACATGTGTTGGATAATTTCCCTCAGCTTCAATTTTTGGGAAGATTTTAAATGGGATTGGTATTAATTCTTCTCAAAATGTTTGGTAGAATTCACCTGTGAAGATTTTTGATAACTGGTTCCATCTCTTTACTTGTGACTGGTTAGTTGAGTTCCTGTACTTCTTGTAGAGTCCATGTAGATTGTTTGTGCATTTCTAGGAATTTGTCCTTTTTATTTAGGTTGTCCAATTTCTTGGCATACAGTTTCTCATAATATCCTCTTATGATCCTTTTTATTTCTGTGGGGTCAATCAAAATGCCCCCTATTTCATTCCTGACTTTATTTATTTGAATATCCTCTTTTTTTCTTTGTTAGTAGCTGTTTGTCAATTTTATCACTCCTCTCAAAGAACCAGAATTTGGTTTTGTTGATTTTCTCTATTTTTTTAATCTCAATTTCATTGATTTCTGTTCTAACCTTTTTTATTTCTTTCTTTCTGTTTGCATTGGAATTGGTTTGCTGTTCTTTTTCTAGTTTCTCCTGGTGTTCAGTTAGGGCTTTAATTTTAGCTCTTTCTTCTTTTTTAATATAAGCATTTTGGGCTATAAATTTCCCTCTCAGCACTGCCTTCACTGTATCCCATAAGTTTTGAAAGTTGTATTTTCATTGTCATTCATTTTGAGATACTACTAATTTCTCTTGCACTTTCTTCTTTGACCTGTTTAGGAGTGTTGTTTAGCCTCTATATATTTGCTAATTTTCCTCTTTCCCACCTATCACTGATTTCCAGCTTCATTCCATTATGGTCAGAGAGGTGCTTTGTATAATTTCAATCTTCTTAAATTTATTGAGAGCTATGTTGTGGCCAAAAATGTGGCCTCTCCATGAGCACTTGAGATGAATGTATAACCCACTGAGTTTGGGTGCAGTATTCTGTATATGTCTGTTGGGTTTAGATCGTTTATCATATTGTTCAAATTCTCTGTTTTCTTATTGAACTTCTGTCTAGATGTTCTATCTATTGATGTGAGTGGCATGTTGAAGTCCCCAACTATAATTGTAGACATTTCTATTTCTTCTTTCAGTTTTGCTATAGTTGCCCCATGTGTTTTGGGG